>JAQBSW010008285.1:0-35192 GCA_029291075.1 Eudiplozoon nipponicum | reverse complement strand
GTCACAACTGAACTAATTTTTCACTAGGTTTGCAACACCTAATACATACTTGAATATATATTTTAGTTCTAATTTGTTAATTTTAAATGAATGTAGGCACGCTATACCTTTGGCATTCATTAAGTTAAATCAAAATTAGCTCTCGCCTATTTATTACATAATAAATCTTGGCAATGCTTACAATTTTTAGCATAGTCTTCACTGTAGGCATATACTTATTATTATTAATATTACTATTATTAATATTTTTAGTATAGCTATATGTCAACAAAACTGCGTCAATGAAGGATTCGATTTCTTAATAGAATATGTTTGTGTTAGTAATTTATACGGTTTTTTAGAAAAGGAATTTATAATGCTGTTATCTGTTAAATCATCTCATTGTCCAACTATCTAGGGTTTAAATTCTGTTTACTATAAACTTTCACGTTTTAAAAGGACATAAATTCCACTTTTTTTCATCAGCTGCTCTTCATGACAAAAATTCCCCAATCGCAAGTTCTGGCGAGTTTTGAACATCCATGCTTATAAACAGAGAATGACCGAAAACTGACTGCCGAAAATCAAAAGAAAATATTTATAAATTAACAAATATCATATATTCGACTCTCAGCCCTATAAGGTTCACATAAATTGTACTTTACTAGAAATTTGGGTTAAAAATATCTAGAAAGCCATGACAAATTTATGTTTGCAGCTTATGCCAAACGTCTATCAGTTAAACAGTATTATAATTATTGATTGCATCTTTATTTCAACAGTTCTCTGAAGATTTTGACCTCGCGATAAACGCCAATCACATTTTATTAACACGCTGCACAATATGGAAAAACAAATGGAAATTGTATTTATTGTAACCTTACACGTTTCAAAAGGATACAAATTCCACATTTTTCATTACCTGCTCAGCATGCCAAAAATTACGCAATCGAAGATACTGGCGCGTTTCGACCCTCCATGTTCATCAACGGAGCACAACGGCAAACTGTCTACCAAAAATGAAATTGCAACATATATATTTGACTTTAAACCCTAGGAGTCTCAAATACATTTTTCGTAACCGGAAATTTCGGTTGCAAAATAATTATAAGACTACGACGAATGTATGTTTGCAGCTTTTGCTAAACGTCTATGGGTTATACAATTTAATAATTATTGTTTGCATGGTTATTTGATTAGTTCTCCAAAATTTGCGACCCTGCGATACACGGTAATCTCATTTTAGTAACACATCGCACAACATAGCAAAGCAAAGACAAGTCGCATGTACTGATTATTGAAAAAACCGGATTATTGTTAACTGAAGTACAGAATTTTTATTTAAAATATTTTTACTACCACTCTTTGAATCAATGTTTGTCTAACAAATTGTCTAGGTTTGGAGTACTACATTAGCTGTCTAAAAATAGACTTGCTTTACATGCTTGGATATTAATTGAGAGCATTTGATTACTACGATGCTGCTATTTAAGTTAAAAGTATTTCTAGTGTTAAAATGAAATGAGCCTCAAATGGAACATTTCAAATTAAAGACAAGATTGAAAGACATATTGATAATTCTACTTTTCAAATATGCCGAAAGTTGTTTAATTTCGAACAGTCTCAATTCCAAGTATGCGGTCGCATTACTAATAGATCGTTAACTGCATTATGCACTCACTATTTGACAATTCAATTTTTTTAATATGCGATCTTTTAATTGGACGAGAAATGCACTTTGTTCTACTGATGTATAAATTAAATTATGCTCCACGCTCTTACATGTTTTGATTTGTAACTATTGGAATTTCATTTTGTAAATTGTGCAGAGGATTATTTTTCATTGCTAAATGGAATACTGAAAAGCATTAAAGAGTGATTCAGGTGTAGGTATTTTTGTATACATGGACATCATTGCCATTCTCTCCACACCATGCCCTTCATATTCTATGAATTTATCAACAATTGCAAATAATTGATAATAGTTCATCAATTTGTGATCTAAGATGTATAAATATTTTGATATTGTATGCGAAAGAACGAGAATTTCTTTTCTATATTGTAAAGTATTGGACATGAATCAGAATTCATAATGGGTCACGTGAAATTGAATTATGAAACTAAGCTGCAGAAAATGTTCCATGATTAATTGATTTAAATAAGGGATACCATTAATAGATTTTTAATTAGCCAAGAATAGGCAAAAAATTATATAATAATAATCAACAACAACAACAACAACAACAATAATAATAATAATAATAATAATAATAATAATAATAATAATAATAAAATAATAATAATAATAATAATAAAAACAAAAAAATAAATAATAATAAAATTAACAAAATGATTTTTATATGTTTTCGTTGAATTTAAATTTTTGATTGATTTTACTACGGTCACAAAAAATAAATGATGACAGCGGAGAGTGTGTATTTGTAATGTCTTTAAAAAAATTTTCTTCACAATATTTACAGTCGTTTATAGATTTCATCCTAAATTTCACCCACTGAAACAAGTATTCAAAGCCATATCTCAAAGCGTCCTAGTTTTACCATTGAAAAAACAACTCATTACGACTGCAAATTAAATGCTACCACAGTCCTTGTCAATAACAAGCGTTCGGCAGAGAATTAGAAGTGTCCTCAAATGTATAAATAAGATAGGTTATGCTGACATCAAGTGGATTGTCCTAATTAGTTGTAATCTTCAGTGAATGCCCTTCATAAATTCAATAAATGTTATCTTATAGATGATTGACTGGTAAAATTGACTTAAATTACTTTATTCTCAGCAACGGACTATGAGAAATCGATAATTTGTTCGATATTCAATCTCCAGATCAGATTTACTCTCCATTACTATTCTGACAGAAAGGTAAGCTTATAGTGACAAAAATTAGACTATTTTACTTAATTACGTAATGTTTTGTGTGTAATACCTGATATATTGTAGCAGACCTTTATTATAAACGTAGGTTTATGCAACAAAATTAGAAGGCTGGATGTTAGCAGTTCTTCTTTCAAGAATTGTCATTTAAATTCATGTAACGCTCTCAGATTTTCGGGAGCAAAATAAAAACCAACACATACACAAACACACGCACACCAAAACATACATACATTATATGAATTAATATTCAGTTTTGTTCTCACATATTATTCAGAAATTAAACTTTGAACAGAGAATTTTGTAAATGAAATCTTCTGCAATTGGTAGCTTCTTTTAATTTCTTGCCCTTAAAAACTCAGAAATCCGCCTGGTTTCGAAAGAAATTTTTTTGTACAATGTGTCCGCCTTAGTGCTATTTTGCTCAAATGAAGTCTTGCCAACTTCCACCTGCTTTGTGCTCTAAGCTGATAATTTGTGTGTATGCATATACAATATTGGCTACCAGTGTATATTTATCTAATAATAATTTCATTTATATAGTAAATTGAAAAATATATTAAATTAGTTGTATTATTCTTGTTTATGTATCATAATCGATTTGTTGATTTGTAAATTACATCCGTTCGATGATATGATTTTTTGAACACTGATCTGACTTATGTTCCGTATAATAAATTGCTAATCGGATTGCTGATTAAATACAAAATGAGATTGCACTAGAATAACTGATGCATTGTTTTATTTTGCCTAAATTTATTTGGACAGGCAAATTTGCGGATATTTAGTAATTGGGCAATTTAAAGAAAATGCATAAACATGCGGTAAAAATGTCTAGTAGAAAAATAATGGCAATAGACGGAACCTGGTCAACTTTTTATTGAGCTTTAAGATCCAGCCCGATTTGTAGCAATTCACAGCTCAAACGTTTTAGCTTAAAGTGCCAATTTGCAAGATGTAATTAGCGCGAACATAGCCGCAGGTTTCATGCTTTCTTAGTTACGTAGCTTTCTGAATTAATAGCTATTACCAACAAAACATTGGTGCGTTTCAGAGGTTGTGCATGCGGATATGTGTAAATCACGTTTCTCGAAGTAGGCGTGTTTGATTAACAGGTAACTGGTTGTGAACGAAAACTGATTATGTATAACTGTGCTATATGGCGGTATCATTTTAATATGCTCTCAGAAAATGCGCATTGAATCTATAAGACTCCGACTAGGCCTGCATTGGATAATGTCATATTAACAGTCAAAACTACGATAATTGACACAAAGCGGTTGCCTACAAGTCAGATTGTTATTCTTCTGTGTCATATCCCCACCAAAATAAATATAGTTTTTATTTCTAAGCTTTACTGGTTTTATCATCACAATGAAATTGTTAGTAGTTATGAAATGCATAAATTCTATCTATACGTCACGGATGTGCGATTACATTTGCGTAGGACACAAAGGACATAACTATTATCTACGAAACGTAATAAAAAATTGTTTTACAATGGTGCATAATGAACAATTTAAACTGACTTAGGCTGTGATGGAATGTCTTTTATTTAAAATGGTTTCGTTATATTATTGTTCAATAGGCAATTATTTTTTAGTAAAAAAAGTAATAAAATGTTATATGAACAAGGGAGGTAGTATAATACATTTTAGCGAATTTTCAATTAATGATCCTATATTTTCTATTTCCGTTTTGGTTACTACCATTAGAAATTCAAATTTCAGTAAGACGTGTCGATTTTGAAAATCAAGAATTGGTTACTCTTGCGTTTATTACCAAGAGTAATCAATTCGATAGTCACTACAGCTAAAAGATTGTAGAGGCTGTTCACTTGACTTATACTTCTAAGAAACTTATTTGAATAGAAACTTCGCCTTTTAGACTACCGTCTTGTCCGTAGGCAAGTATTTATCACAAACTATAACTACACCGTTTTCGGATTGACGAAAATCGTCAATTGTTTCAATTCACAGAGTAATATGAACTGTATGACTATTCGTTAAATTTTTGGCAATTGAACAAAAACACGGAGAAAATAACTCTATTCAATTTATTAATTTATGCTATAGCATAATTTAACACAGATTAGAGTTAAGCACATAGCTTTTAAATTATTGTCTGATAAATTTTTATGATTGGAGCAAAATTTAATTTTTGCCCGCTAAATCTCTTTTATTTATCTATATTTTATTTCAATAGATCTGTTTGGCTAACAAAACCTAAAATTTCTGCGGTGCCTTTTTTAAAGGAAGAAAATTTTATTTTATTTTTCCCGTGCAGTTTATGTGCTTGATAGAATTCGTACGTTTGCCTGATGTAATGACACGATAAAATTTATAAAAAAAGTATGAATTTAAAAATAAAAAATAGTTACATAAGGGTTTCATTGATTGATAATTTTTTTTTGATTTTTTTATTTTTTAACAAACTCCATTATAAATTAGGTGCAGTAAAAGTATATATTATTATAATAGACTAAGCTATAATTAGTTTTTTCATCTAATAACGTCTATGCAGAAAATTTATAAAGACCACCTCAAAGGAATTGAGCATCTATCAGTTTTCTCGACTAAAAAGTACGCGACTGGACTAAATAAATGTCGTCGTTTGATACCCGTTAGTCAGTTTCCCGTCGCGCCTAGATGATAATTATTGATCTTACTAATGCGACGGTAACAGCACTAGACTTTCGCCTCGCATTTTATCTCAAATCTACACACTTGATATAAATAATGGTTAACACCATTCGCGTAATTAATCGTTGTTAAATTGAATAACGTACCTAAAAGTGGCATAAATTACAAAATATTTTTGCTAATGAAAAAGTTGATATTGTAAGATCGACATTCCAGTAAATAACGATGTACGTGGGAGCGCTACGGGTCAGAGCCACATTTATGCATTTTCATATATATATATATATATATATATATATATATATATATATATATATATATATATATATATATGTATGTATATATATATTGCGGTTTTTCCCTGTCAGATAGTTATTTTACATGCTCTGATGATAAAACTTAAGGAACGAAACGCGTCAGTAAGCGAGACAGAAATTAGATTTTCGATAATCGTCAAATAATAAAAAAGGATAATCTGTAAGTATCTCAACTTCACAAACTTGAGTTCAATGTGCGCTTTAAGAAGAGAACGTTCTTTCATCGTGAATGAACTCATTTAAAAACTAATTATGGAATTATTTTTATAAAGCTAAAATGTTTTTTATTTTTTTAAGTTAACCGCCTGAACGAATTGATCATTAATGTGAAGAACAAAGTGAATAGCGGTCACAACAACTGCCAAAATTCCAGTCCCCGGCCTGTTATCGCTGTTGCTCTACTGAACAAAATGAGTGTGGAGTGAGTTGTTCACTTTATATTATTCTAAAATATCCAGATGTGTATAATCAAGTATAAAAACGAATTTTTATCGGAGAAATTATTTATTTACACAGTCTATTTAACGTCAACAGTCCTCGTATCAGTGGCTGATTTTATTTTTATTTGAAAGCTCTTTTAAATTATTTTATCTTCCTATACACAAATCCTTTTTCACCCGATATTATAAAAATACATGCTCAATTTTCAACCGAATTTACTAGAGATATGAAAAACCGACAACAAAAACAGATAAGATGTTTGGATAAAAAGAACAGTCCACGTTTACAAATATATATATATATATATATATATATATATCAAAATATTGATCAAAAGAAAACGTATCTAAATGCAGTTTAACATGGGGCTTTGAAAGCCCCATGGTTATATCAGTGCAAGAACAAATTGTTTTTGATTACACAGTTCTGGTTAACATATTTATACATTTTGGGTTGTCAATTGGTTATGTTATTGGTGACAAATCTGACTCGTTATTACTGCTGTTTCTGGTTTTGACTAGTAGGTGAGTGTGTATGCGTTTGTGTTTGTGTTGTGTATGTGTGTTTGCATGTAAAGGTCATTCTCGCAGTATTGCGAAGTGATGTCTGAGATCTTGTCATGATTGTTTTGATAACTTGAGAGTTAGCCCTTTGTGCAAATTGTTCACTGTTATCTATACAAGTGCTATTTTTCCCAGTATAGTTAATCGTTTCTCCCCGCTGCGCAAGGGTGCTATTTTCGCTTGGTAACAACGCTAATGTTGATTGTCGTGTTAAACGCTCACACTGTTTGGAGACTTCTGTCATCGTATGCGCCTCTGTTATCTCAACCTCACCTTGTTGCCAATCCGATTGTACGTTTGTTGATTCTAGTCGAGGGCCTGTTGGTTCTTGGCTGGATACTAGTAGATTGTTGTTGAATTTTGTTATCCTTGGCCAGTCGATAAGGATATCATGTTGATGAAACTTTTGAATGTTAAGTTCAGGTGCTTGTTGTTTTATGTAAAGCGCTTCGTAGATAAAAAGTAATTTTTCAGATTTTGCTTTATGTAGAATTGTGAAATTGGTCGAATTGACAGGGTGCCCTGTTGCCAATATATGATCGGAAATAGCTGATTTTCCTGACGGTGGCAAGCCTTTGTTAATCAATTTCTGTGGCAAATGTTGCTGGATTCTGCTTATCAATTGCTTCTTCGTACGTCCGATATATGTGCTACCGCACATACATGAGAATTTATAGACTATGAATGCGGCCCATTATGTCAATGATCAACGCTCCACAACATAAACCAGCCAAGTTTCTCTGCAAACTACTTGAACCAATACGGAGCATCATAAACACTAACACTATCAAGGACTCTTTCGAATTAGCAAATGAACTGAAGGGGAAGAACATCCTACAGAATAAGATGGTCTCGCTTGACGTCTCATCCTTATTTACAAACATACCACTGGATAAGACAACGGAGATCTTGTGTGATCTCATCAAAAATGAGTTTATTGACTTCCCTATAGACACCAATGACATCAAAGACCTCATATTAGCATGTACTAAAAACGTGCAATTTACTTTCGAAGGTATATACTACCGCCAGATCAATGGTGTAGCTATGGGAAGCTGCATCGCACCCCTCCTGGCAGATGTATACATGTATCACCTGGAAAAAACCAGTCTGAAAGGTATAATTGACCAGTGCGCATTCTACAAAAGGTATGTAGATGATATCTTGTTGTTCATCTCAGAAGCAGCAGACCCTTCCGAAATCCTCAAACAAGCAAATGGAGTCGATCCAGACATCAAATTCACTCTCGAAGTAGAGAAAGACGACAGTTTCCCATTCCTTGACATCAAACTCACTCGAGAAGCAAACGGAGATTTGACACTGGCCATACATAGAAAATCCACTTTCACTGGACAATACATTCATTACAACAGTAGTGTGCCAAAATCCCACAAAAGAAACTTAGTAAACAACCTAGCGAACAGAATCAGAAAGATCTGCTCTGAACACAAGATTGAGGAAGAACTGGGCTACCTCAGGAATATTCTGCTAATGAACAACTACCCAGAGCGGTTCATTGATGTCAACATTAGACCACGGCAAATTCGTACTAGAGAGGACACCGGCAAGCAGGTTTTCCTAAACTTACCATTTAGAGGCGACATACCAGCCTCAATAATTGCACGGCGGCTGAATAGAATAACTAAGGACAACTTTCCCAGTGTTAAAGTTAATATGACATTCAGTACACAGAGAATCATGAGGTTGGATGCCAAAGATCAATTGCCAATTCTCTCCAAATCATTCATAGTCTACAAATTCTCATGTATGTGCGGTAGCACATATATCGGACGTACGAAGAAGCAATTGATAAGCAGAATCCAGCAACATTTGCCACAGAAATTGATTAACAAAGGCTTGCCACCGTCAGGAAAATCAGCTATTTCCGATCATATATTGGCAACGGGGCACCCTGTCAATTCGACCAATTTCACAATTCTACATAAAGCAAAATCTGAAAAATTACTTTTTATCTACGAAGCGCTTTACATAAAACAACAAGCACCTGAACTTAACATTCAAAAGTTTCATCAACATGATATCCTTATCGACTGGCCAAGGATAACAAAATTCAACAACAATCTACTAGTATCCAGCCAAGAACCAACAGGCCCTCGACTAGAATCAACAAACGTACAATCGGATTGGCAACAAGGTGAGGTTGAGATAACAGAGGCGCATACGATGACAGAAGTCTCCAAACAGTGTGAGCGTTTAACACGACAATCAACATTAGCGTTGTTACCAAGCGAAAATAGCACCCTTGCGCAGCGGGGTGAAACGATTAACTATACTGGGAAAAATAGCACTTGTATAGATAACAGTGAACAATTTGCACAAAGGGCTAACTCTCAAGTTATCAAAACAATCATGACAAGATCTCAGACATCACTTCGCAATACTGCGAGAATGACCTTTACATGCAAACACACATACACAACACAAACACAAACGCATACACACTCACCTACTAGTCAAAACCAGAAACAGCAGTAATAACGAGTCAGATTTGTCACCAATAACATAACCAATTGACAACATAAATATGTATGATTGTATAAGAGATGTTTAGTATTCACGAAATAAATGGCCTTTATCCACTTTGTTATTTGTGTTGTTTTCCTAATTATAAGATTATATATATATATATTCGCCAATGTTTAATATTATGATTCCATAAATTTATTCAAATAAGAATATAAAACTCTTTAAGATATGAAAAGATTAATCGCTATTTAAACTAAACGAATTCAACTTTAAGTGAATAATTACTCAAAATGTAAACTGGGAATATGTGATAATAATCAAATTAATATTTAGTTAATATAACATTTTTTCTAAATCATTTAAAATTTGAAGCAGCTCTATAAAGCGAATAAACTAAATAAAGAAGCCTGTTAAATTGCAGAAAGCAGTATGTAATTAAATAGCTTTAATATGTAAAGATTTCATTAGAAAAAAACTGAGGTACGCAGCATGTAGAATTGCTTTTTGAATATTGCGGCATGCGCATCAAAACGATATTCGATTAAACATCATTCTTAAAAGATTAAATTTCGTTAATTGGTATTAGTTGCAGCATGTACATTTATTCAACAAAATTTTTGGTTTATAATGTTTAAAAAAAATGTAATTTGTAACACTTATTTGTAGAGACCGTATAAATAAAGTAGATAAACATTTTTTTAAAAAGCCAAAGGACAGACCTGTATATTCTAAAAATATACTTGCTTCACTCGCTGGCTGATATCTCCAATGAAGTCAATATATAAGCCTTCCTTTGTAGGTGTGAATTTTGGAATCAAAATCTTTATCTATATATTAACAGATACATAAAACTATTACGGAGATTTCATGCTTTTGAAATTACCGAATAATTCTATAAGAGTAAAAACAGCATTCTACTTCCTAGATTTTGCGAAAATTGAATTATACTCAGACACCTTCGGGAATTAAATTTTAAATATTTATTTAATTTATGATTTTAATTTATCAAACTGACATCACCAATAAAGCAGTAACCAATGCATGGAAAGAAAAAAATGTATCTGAAAATAGAATTTTTTGCAAATTAAATCAGAAGCCACACAGCGTGAATTTGCATGAACATATAGAATTTAATTTTACTGCTCTGGCAGACATTTCGTGAGGACAGTTGCGTCGTACCATAATCGCATGTTTCCACGTTCTCTTATTAAAACCGAACTTAATGTAAGATATAAAAATCGGCTAAATTCAGACATGCATATGCCGTTGAATTAGTGAAATGAGTTACCAGGCTAACTGAACGCATAAACTCACCGTTCACAGACATTATTTTTCACATTGACTTAATTTCGGAAATCAGTGGTTGCTTCGAGACTGCTAGCTAGCCAATGCTTGCTTGGATTGTACGTAGGGCTCGAACGACCGATCTCCCGTCTGGAATTTTAATATGAATTATGTTATTTTGTTTGTTGGTGTAAATTATTTACCACAGTTTTGTTCAGATTCAATTAAAATGAAATACATTTTGGGCCAACTGCACAAAAACGTAAAATCACCGTTTACGTGCGTATGTAACAAGCAGTATGTTTCACATTAGTAAGTCTGGCGTTGAGTTCTGCTGATGAGATCAGGACAGGTCGAAATCCTGCAGCTCACACAATCAATGTTAGGATTGCCTTTTTGTGCTGTGGTAAAAAGAAGTTAATTGGTTTTTATTTAAAATACGCAAAAGGTATTGCGGTTGTTGTAGGCATTAGTTGACAAATAACTCCATCTGAACGATGTTAATTTTAATTGGGCTTAATAAATCAATAATCCAAGCCCGAAAATGAATTTGTCCGTAGATGAAAATATTTAAAACTTGCTTTTTCTAAATTAATTACATTTTTATTTTTCTGAGAAGCTTTTTTATGGCTCTTTGGACTGTAAAATGATTTGAACATGTAAATTATATTGCCGGATAATAATCTGACTGGCTAATAAAATATTTTTAATTTAAAATCAGTAAAATTAATTTTTCATAGAAATACATTTTAGGGAATTCTCTTTAGTCTTTTTATTTGATCATTTGCGTACGATATCGTATTTCTGCCCTGTACAACCCAGTGTTTGCTTATCACTAGCCGATGATGTATAATAAACAATTTTTGGAATCTTCTTGATTTAATCAAAATATATGCGGTGTGGCGTATGTTTTAACCATAATTTCAATAACATTTATTTCCCTCATTAAAGGTGAAGCCATTGTGTAGTTTGTGGAATGCACGGAAAATTGATATTTCCTGTCGTAAGCGACTTCGTAAATTTTTTTCATTTTTTTCATTTTATTTCCGAACTAAGAGTTTGAATAAAATACAAAGTCCGTCCATCGCGGAAATGGCAAATTTGCTCACTATGGCGGAAATTGTTTTAATCTAGATATTTTCCTGTCCCAAATTTTCATGTGGCAGATATCTATTTACAAAGAAACTTTAATCACACGAAAGTGCATTTCCTCATGCATGATAGATACCCATCTCCTTTCCAGTTCAGGTTTAATTATATATCCCAATGTTACTCATCAATTTTACCTAACGGTTCTTAAGATTGCGCGGAAATATTATAATTTACGAAAGTTTTATCATCACACATAAGATAGAACATCAATGATTGCAGAAATGTCTGAATTATTTCCCTCCAAGGTAGACATGAATAATATAAAGTATAACTAATAATTTTTTTTAGTTTAAAGCTTAGAGATGACGCATTATTATAAAAATCAATAAAATAATGCATTGTACTATATTTGAATTATTGCAACAAATATTTATCTAATTTCAGTTAGTAGCAATAAATTGACACTTATTCAGTTTTGCTACTAAATGTAAAGGTAGTTCATTTTGTGTTCCTCTTTTTTAGACTCTTAGATCTGCGATAGCTATATCAGCATTCAAATTTAATCAGTTTTTCTCCTTTATACGAAAATTTATCTAGAAAGAAATAATAAATGTAACTGCACAGTAATTCGAAGTTTTGTTCCAATATTTTTTAAATCTGGTAAGGTTTTCTTACCGTGGACATTTTTACATAATGTTCTCAAATTAGACACTTAGCGTACCATTTACTTTACAATGTTAGACAGTATCCAATGCAGTAAGCCATCAGTGTGGGTTTGGCAGAATAAGACTCAGTCCGCTCCATAAGAAGATTAATAAAAACCACCAGCTTCAATTGACATAACTTTCATGAATATTTTCATCAGCACATAAACCTTATCATCATTATCAACATGATGTCATATTCTTTACCTACAGCATGATAAACATCAGAAGATTAGACAATATAATTAAGTTCATCATTATTATTCCAACCACAATATATGTTCGTATTATCGTCATAATTATACTGTTTATAATATTTTTCATTATTATCTTCTTCATCAATAGTGTCATCTTCTTCATCGTCAACCTTATCATCATCATCATTATCATCAACAATATCTTCCCTAACAGTAGCAACAATATCAACTTTATCGTAATCATTATTTGCGTCATTATTTTCAATATTTTTATATCAACAACAGAAGCATAATCAGCATCAGCCATTATTATCTAAATTACAGTCAAAAGTATAAATATCATCATAATTAATTATGATAGACTAATTCGTCCTTAATACTATCATAATGAACTCCATCATAACCAATATCAGCATCTTCATCGCCATATTTATCGTTATCGTCAAATATATCATCTGTTTCATTCATAATTCCATTAAATTTATTATCAACACCGTCATCATTGTCATCAAATATACCAAAGACAATTTAATTATCGTAACAACTATTGTCCAAATCATCATAATTAATATCCTTACCGTTATTACTTTCATAAATATTGTCATCATTATCATCTATCCTACCACCATCACCACCACCACCATCACCATCGTCATCCTGATTCCTATACTTGGCGTAATTAGCATTTTACAATTTTATACCTTCTCCAAAAGCATTGTCTTTAGCACCATTATTATAATAATAATAAAACTTTTTTTAAATCATTATAAGCATCAGCACCATTAATCAGAATCACAGGTACTTTTATAATCTTTCTCCTCTTCACCAACTTCAATAACATCGTCATAAAATTGTTCATCGTTTTTATCATCATCATCATCATCATCATCATCATCATCATCATCATCATCATCATCATCATCATCATCATCATCATCATCATCATCATCATCATCATCATCATTAAATTCATTATAAACAACCACAAATCGGCATTTAAATACGGTTTAATTACTTTAACAGGACCACGATAATGCATGGTCATATATTCAGGCAGTTGAAGCAAACTGGGTAGCCGATTAATTATAGAGAAAAAGTATTAAACAATTTTACAGTTTTTCGTATGCATAAAATGAATTTCTATATGAAACCAGTTTTTTGCTTAACATGATTAGCAGGAAGTAATTGAATATATTGAATGTGTGCGTTAAATCACATATTTCTTAAAATATTGAAACATTCACAACATACAACTAGATCATGAATTAAGTAATTTTCCAAATCCTTGATCAACGTTATTTCGTGGGCTTCATTACATTCATTTAAATTCATTTGAATAAAGGTATGAAAAAACTAAAAAAGCATAATTTAACTTCATTCTATTTTCTAACAAGTTTAATCTAAACAGTTATATGATATGTTGAAAATTTTGCGCAAAACTAAAAAACAAGATGAATTGTGCCTCCAATTGGTTGAGGATTAATATGATTTATATCATGCAACATTGCTTATCGAACTATTGATGTAACTTGTCCACGAACCTATGTAGGCTAAACGCCTAGACAATTATTACCGGAAATACGAAATGATGAATATCAAAATTCAGATGAGTTCAGTACAAATTCAATTACCACGTTAATTGACACGTAGAAAAGGCTAAAAGGATGCTAAATAGGCTCTACCTAAAGAAAAGGCTAAGCAAGAAACATTGGTTAGTATATAACTGAAAATCGTGTGTAGTGTATGAAACAAGGTGGCCCAGTGGTTAGAGCACCAGATTCCATAGTAGACGTGCCCAGGTTCGAGCCATGTCCGCGGCAACTTCTGGTCCGCACATGATGAGTTCCCAATTAGGACGAAACTGGTCTACTGGATGAATTGCCTTTTCAAAACTATGCAATTCCTAGTTTATATTGACAAATGTATGTAATTAATAGGTCAGGTGTTTATATCAAGAACGCAACTTTGATTAAATTAATTTTTATCAACACCCGCACAATCAATGTTCGTTTAATTATGTAGAAATGAAATTTTAATTACGTTCAGATTGAAATGCATATTTTGCTCACTTTATACTTTTTCATTTTATTGCTCACCATATTAAGATGTTAAATTAAATTGTTGTTTTCTTGAATCTTTCAATATAAAAGATAAATCAGTACTATGCTCTCTCACAAAAAATTCTATCTACTAACTTTATTGCTATTAGCTCAAATGGCAAGAGAAAAGTATCGATTGCACAAATAAAACCAGTTCTTTTCTAGCTAATACCAATAAAGATATTGTGGACATTAATATCAGTTTTTCCCAAAGATTATAATGCTTAGATGTTTTTAAATTGAGAGTGCATATTATGTTGTTATTATTTCATTAGAACACAAAATAAGCCGACGTTCTACATATTGATTTTACGTTTCCCTATCCCACGTCGTTAGCTAGGAAACCGAGGATCATATTTGTTTGAGCATCTGCAAATGTTAGCTGTATGTAGTTAGCAAGAGAATTCGTAATGCATGATCCCCAATTAGGAAAAAAAATTTAAATTAAATACACTATTTCCAACGTATTTTTTTCAAATTAGCAGTCATTTTGAATATTGAATTTGTCTTTAGTGGAATAACTTTTTTCGTAAACTCTTCTAATTTACGATTAAATGGGCAATATTTATGCTGCAATCGAAACAATTATTAAAATATTTTAAATTTGTTTTACTGAAAAATTGAAATTTAATTGATGTTCGGAATAGGAATTTCGTGACATTTTATGTAGTTGGCTCATAGTTTAAATTTAAAACAGACTTGAGTTTTAGGCAAAACCAGATGATGTCATTTAAATGCATGCGTATTATTGTTGATAGGAGCTCAACAGTTTGCACAAACAGCAAGGGTGAAATTTAATTGATGTTTTCACTATTCGAGGTTAATTTGTAAACTTGAAACGAAAAATATCAATAATGCGTAAATATTAATGGTTACAAATGTGTAAATTTTTACATTCATTGCTATTTTTTATTATTTTTATTTATAGGCTTGCATCATTTCGTTTTTGAAAAAAATATTCCAAATTATTTATGCAGAGATTTATTGAACCTAATTTGTAAACACATAATCAGAGTGTTAATGTGTCGACTTACAAATAAATAAGAACCTCTATATCCTTGCTCCAGGATTGTGTTTTCACCCGTAAATTATCGCTCCCTCGGTAAGCTATACTTAACCTGCTAATTGATAGGTGGTGTATTGATCACAGGTGCAGGTTTTGAACATATTGAGACTTATATGATAACAGTGGTTGTCACCGCCCCTCGCCGACCCGTTTCAAATAATTCAGAGAATTATCAAAGCGGCTGCCGACCCTGCACATTTTGAGCTAAATACTACCGGATATAGATCCCGGCCGTGGAAATTCCGGCTCCTATTGATTAATACACACTAAGTACTTAAATTCTTTAAATCAAGTTTACTTCAAGCTCGCAAACTTGATTTAAAGGATTTTTACCACCACCCGCGCAATCAATTATTGTTTAAATTGTAAGTACTTAAATGTTGTATACGAGGAATTTTGTTTTCTATCTCATGCAAGAATACAGAAAAGTAAGCGGGAACAAAATATTAATCTAACACAAACATGCATTTCCTACTTACAGGTGACTCAAAATTAGCAGTAGGCAATAAATCATAAAGCCCATTTATAATTAGTTAATATAATTGTGACAGATAAAAGGCGCATTATCCTAAACATATATGCGTTAAAGCAGTAAAAGTGTCAAATTCATATAAATCGTTTAGCATTTCGATTTCATAGCGAGGACACTGATAATCACCAATATTCTGAAGAGCACCAGATCTATACTTGTTGAGCATGATTGACAGAAAAACTTATTACTATGCACGCTATACCTTATGCATAACTATATATATATATATATATATATATATATATATATATATATATATATATAGATATATCTCTGAGTGTACGTGAAGAATAACTGAACTGGTATATGGTCACAATTGTTGATATTTCATGATTACCACGAAAAATTGTAACTTGTTGTCAAAGGAGGCCCAATCATAAGGATTTGTTGGAACAGCACGTATTCAGAATGTTTCCTATTCCTCATTTTGGAAAAATTTAGTCTATCTATTACATATTATAAATTGTAAATTGTTTTTGAAGTTGCATTGCTAAAGTCTTTACTTTCAATCCACTCGAATACTGCCTAAATATAGATAAGTCTAGGAAATTACATGACCAACGGTTTCTCGAATCTAGAGCAAAATTCTAGTGGTTTACTAAACCAAATACTACTTATGTATGCTTATTAATGACGATATGCATCAGTACAATAATTTATAATATTTTTTCTATCTTGACTGAAGTTTCCTTCCGGTTCTAAGTGAACAAACATATTACGGACTAAGGGATACATAATGTATAAATGCAAACGTTTTTGTCGGTTTAAGCATAATGCTACATATTAAACAAAAATATAAAACGGACAGAGATATCGGGCCCTCTTTTAAACTTAAACTTCACACAACCATAAAAATGAATTCTTTCAATGAACTTTACGGGCTTGAAGTGAAAACCAATCCCATTGTGTTTAACAAGTCCAAAAATATAGCAAATCTACCGACAGTTGTTTGACTGGTTAAATACAATGGGTTGATCATTACTAAATACATTAAGCTATTAGAGAATTGTGCCACCAACTTCGAAATCACTGATTATTTAATTTCATAATAATTAATGTTTAATTAAGGACTTCCAGCGTTGGTAAACAAGGTAATTTAAATGTCATTGTATCTTTTATTGCTTTATTAAAATCTGTCTTGATGTTTTTTTTAAATAACTAGTTATTTGTCTTAAACTAATCTTTTCACAAAAAATGTAGCTAGGTAACTTTTCCATTAGCAGTATACTTTTGAGTTTGGTTTGAATACTATCCTTTAGTTAATAAGTATCGCTTTTTCGCAAAATTTTTTTCTACTAAGTATTTGCAAAATATTGTCTTTATTTGGCCTTACTTGTACAAATTTTCTTCTGTTTTAGAAATATCAAGCAAATATCAATTAAACTGTCCATTATTCAGCATACACAAATTTTGAGAACTTTAACAATGTTATATAATGAAAATGAAAATACCTAAAAAAATCACGATTCTACTGTCATTGCATATATTTACTATGTCTTCCCAATGATTAAAAAGACAGTATATTAAACGAAATAGAATAAAATGTTGTCGCGATTAATGCCAACATGTTATCTGACCTTGAAACTCATAGTTAAACAATACTTTTTGCATCTAACTTTGCAGTAAATTAAACCCTAAACTAATTATCGTACATAAAATCAATTTAATTTAGCATTATTTCATTTATTTATAAGGCAAAGTCGATGATACCAATAATTTAAATAAGGTATACACGCTTGAAATTGCCACTAAACGCGTCTGTTCATCAATCGAAAAAATAACAGGACAACCATCAGTTAAGCGTACTGTCGCATTTTTAGAAAACCAGCCAGCAATATGTAACAGTGGAGACCGTACCTAAACTTTTAAAACTAGCATTATCTTCATAATACAATTTTATATAGACTATCCTTTTGTATACACGCATATGTCATTGAAGCGTGTCGATATTTACGCGACTGTTCAGATAATGTTGGCAACTGGTTTACAGTTTTGATTTAAGTAAGACAATTTTTCATTCCTACATTTATTTATTTCAAATTATGGAAAATATAAGATTAAATATATTCTGTTTCGCTTTCCGGTCTAAACGCAACATTCAGAACAATGTTGATAAATTTAAACAAAGATGGTCATCATGTGCAGCAATGAATTAGAAATAAGAAAAGCGACCAAAAAATGAAAAAAAACAATAAATAATAGATAAAATGTTTTTATAAATCGAAGATTATTCATATTTTGGTGGAATAAATGAAATTACGTGGACCTTGGTGTCTCGTTACCTTTCGGTATTTTATGCGACAAAAAAGATACTGTGGAAAACAAAATCTTCAAAAAATATTTCAGCAATTGCGCTATTTGAATACAAGTTTCTCACATTTCTACTTCAATTTGTTGAGTATTTCTTTCTATTTTAAAGAAATTTTAGATAATTTGATTTTCCTCAAAAGTAAGATAACAGCTGTGGCGACACATACCTGGGCATCTGGTAATTAGCGTGAAGATAAACCCAAAGTTATGGATAACATTGTTGGTACTTTGACTACATGTCTGTATCGCTTTCGCAATAAATTAAATTAATTATATTATTTCTTCGTTTGTATTTTAGACTTAACTTGAGCCACCAATATTGTTAGTAATTTCAGATTTATTACAAAGTTGATTATACGTTTTATTTTTACTAACAACTTCAGAATAATACGCTGTCATTCTCTTTGAATGAAAATTTGCATGGAACATTAAATGTACCATAAGCTATATTTACACTAATTTATTTTTAACAATAATATGGCTATTTGAATATGATGTCTATACTTCATAACCATTATTATGAGTCGTTATGATTAGGTTTAGAAGCCAAATTAGTAAAATATGTACATGAGATTGAACAGTCATTGATTGCGCGCGTAGGCATCAAAAATATTTTGGGTAAGGTCGTAAGCTTGGGATAATCACCTATTCTGTCACATAAAATAGCAAAACTAGTGTTAGTAACATATTTCCACTTTCTGTCATCATTAAAGAACGAAACCATAATTTCTAAGGAGGATCGAATTGCGATGCTTATACAAGTTATGCAAAATCTGATGTGCAGGTCTCTTACCTAGTAGTCTTGTGTACAATTTGCTTCACATTGAAAACGGCTGCATATTTGCTATGCAGTCACAAATATAACAATTTGCAGCGTCGGATATACGTTTTCATAAAAATTCTTTAAATCAAGTTTGCGAATTCAGGATAGTCACCAATCCTTCTTAGAGAAACATTCGTACACCATAACTAAAACAACCCACTTACTATATTTAAACTACTTAACTATTAATATTGATTGAATTATTTGATAAAAGTATTTGAGCTTCACGAAGAAATTACAAGCGTTAACTGTTTGTCTAACAAGGCTGGGAATAAAACAACTAATTGCGATGTTGCAGTATCCAACAGACAGTAGCAAATCGATTATCTTCAGTGAAAAAGCAATCTGTCAAATTAGTTGTGACCTGTATTACTAAGTAACGGATTTTAAATGTCTGTCCATTTTCTTTGTAATTTACTTAAACTCTAATGATTAAAATTCATTTTAAATCTAAAAGGAAATGATCGATCTTAAAAATAAAAATAAGAGAAAATTTAATATGGATGAAAGAATTTTAAAGTCAAATACATTTATACATTTTACATCAAATAATGTAAAGAATTCATTTTCTCCATGTTTTACGATTTTGCTAAATCGAAAATTCAATAATGAAAAAAATAAATACCATTTACTGAAGCCATATCTAATATATTTTGAGAAAAAATGTTTGATTTATTATCATAACGTAGTAAATAGTTTTAATTTCCGTTGAATTAACAGCATAGATATAGATAAATCATTTAACAATTTCAGTTATATATATTTTTAAAAATATGTTAGTTAGATTAAAGTGACAGGGTGCGTTTGAGCAAATGTTAATGAATTGTTAAAATTAAGCCTCCTATGCTAATTAAATGAATTATTTAAATAAATAATTGTAGCACAGATTTCGCGTAGCTCCTATCAAGTTATCAATAGCTGACTTCAGTAACATCTTTTTAATTCATTTTGTGTTAGTTGGTGACGGTGCATTTAGTTCGTATATACCAAATTATGGTTCAAGCCAAAACGTCTAGTTTTGTTGGAGCAGTCTTCGAATTCGAAAATGCTTACCAATTTCGAATAGAATACCAAGGTGAAATAAATGCGAGACAAATAATTGAAGGCCTTTTACACTCATAATAGAATTTGAAACTAAATTTTGATGTTATTTCTTTAAACCCTCTGAAGTCCTCTGAAAAGTATGACTTAAATCACCACAATTTAAAAAAAATTGTTGGATTTTACCTAAATGATAATCGGTCATTAAAATACAGAGCCAGCATTTGTATTGTCGTCTATTCAGTTAGTATCTAACACTTAAACAGGCAAGTGTTTGTAAACGTTTATTGAAATATAATATTACACTAAAACTATTTTATCTAGGAAATATCTTCTATTTTTCAAAATTTATTAAACGTGCAGCGATGTGTTAAGTAGAAAATTTTATTTAATTTACACATTGGGCCAGTTGAATATAATTTTATTTTTATGTGTACTGAGAAACAAAGTCATTCTCATTCGTAGGCATTGCATGTTTATTTTAATTGAACTGACCGTCGGGGGGGACGTATCTTAGTAGTAACTACATTTTTTTTACTCATTGTGCATATTTCAGTCTGTTTCTGTCGCAAATATTTCGACTCCGATCAGTGTAAGCCATAACCCGGTCAGTGTAATTTTCTTGTAAAACGAAGGAAGAATAACGAAAGTATAAAAAGTACCGCCTATCTGGGTCAAGTTATTGTAAAATTAGAGAGTTCTATATATTGTTGCTTTGCCTTAGCCATTATCAAGATATATATATATATATATATATATATATATATATATATATAGTCAGAATTGGGGTGGTAGGGATTTGGTTAAGTTCTGCAATCAGCCTTTATGACAGCAAAGGCAGAAATTTTGTTAATCCTTCAATTTTATACAAATTGATGTATTTTTTCCAGTCAATCATTTCAGTTGAATAATCATGTTTGTAGGCTTCTAGTTGTAGTTTCCATTGGCCAGCGCCAATCAGTAATTGTAAGAAGGGCACTATGATATCTAACTATCAAATTAATAACCAATTCAGACAAAGCAAAGCTGGTGAAAGGGAGAACGTTTACGTATTATCAGAATAAATTGCTTATAAAAATCAAAATCAAAATAACGCAGACTACTATGTGACTTTAAATCAAAGAACGAAGCAGTTTTAAGCTCAGCGGAAGCTGTTTTACAAAATAGACCTGACCTTCAGTTTGAATGACAGTGATATCATATAGGCCCCACAAAAAAAAGGCTAACCAAAAAACGTTAACTGGTTTAGAACTGAAAATTATGTGTGGTGCGCAGCCGGGTGGCTCAGAGTTTACGGCAACAGATTCCGAAGCAGAGGTGTCGGGGTTGAGGCCTGTCCGCGGCAAACTCTGGACAGTACCTGATGGATTCCCAATATGGACGAAACCGGTCTACTGGATGAATTGCCTTTTCTACATTATACGATACTGATTTTAAACTGAAAAATCTATGTTTATACTGGTTCAGGTGTTTATTTCAAGATCGCAATCTTGATTAAAGCAATTGTTATCGCCACTCGGCAACCAATGTCCGTTCAATTATATAAAATCTTCATTTAAATACCACTTCTCATGTATCGTGGTGTCTGCTCTACATAAATAAATTAAGTTTCTTCATATTTTGAGTAACAACTGGTTATTTGCTTGAACGTGTGTGAGAACCTCGTCTTATGCTTTCTCTGCTTCCTGTTTTCTGCTATATAAAGTATTTAATTATTTCCAAATTCATCACCCTTTTTTCAAAAATTGTCTATATAAAGTATCAGATAATGAGTTGAGGTATGACGAAGATAAATATTGCCTTTTTTAACTGTGTTGCACGCTTTTGCTTTATAACAAATTAGAATGTAAATACTCGACCTATTTCCCAAATAATAATTTTTAAAAATTTGGCTATCCATACTGATCAATCAATATTAAAAATAACTCAAAAGATTAATAATATAATTTGTATATTGGGACAAAATATCTTACTTTAATTCCTTAAAAATCACAAATGCAACTTATGGAACTTATGTGCGGCAGAATGGCTCAGTGGTTAGAGCACCAGATTCCGAAGCAGACGTCTCCAAATTTGAGCCTTGGCCGTAGCAATTTGTAGACAGTAAGCGATGAGTTCCAGATAAGGACAAAATCGTTCTACTGGATAATTTTCCTTTTCTAAACTATACAATTCGTAGTTAATACTTACAAATATATGTACATAATGGGTCAGGTGTTCATATCAAGATCGCAACCTTGAATATAGTTATGGAACAATAAGGCCTAAAAATAAATTAGTTTTACTTGTTATTGAATTAAAACTATTGCATGTGCAGCTGAAGTAACCATTTGTACACATTTAGTGAACGATTCATATATTGAACAAACTTTTGCGCGCAGAACGCAATTACAATTAACGCCATATACCTAATGATTTATTGGTCGGAAAGCCTCTGCTGCGATGTAACTTCAGTATGTCAATTGATAGTCACATCATTTTTGGTAAAAAAAAGAATTTTGCGCGACAAAAGTTTTCAAAATCAGATGATACTCTTAGTGCGAATCGGGCTCATTTGCTCAATGTCGGCATCTATCATCTGTAAGTATGTTTTATTAGCTATAGTTGAGGAGGGCACACGGAAATAAATACCGACGATTATTGATGAACAATCTAGATAATCAAGGTGACCTGGGTCGAAATATCAAGGATCAAGTTAAATACATACATCATTTTGGCATTCATTAGCATTCATTCGGTACTTTTTTTACTTTACTTTACTGAGGCTGACTCCTTTTGGAGGATTAGCCGGCTCCACATTTCATGGAGTTTCTTGGGAATTTGGTACAAGTGGTGTCCCCTCACCACTCGGCTTTTTGATCGAGAACACAACTCTAGCCTTTGCACATCCAAGCGCAGACTGCAAGGCAGCAGTATGTTGCATGGTTGCCGGTGGCTGTTGAGAGCTCCTTCGCCATTCGGAAGTACGGGGTACTGTCGAGGAGTCCATGTAATCCTGTGGCTTTTGAACCCTTTTGTGGCGGGGAACACATGCCGAGTCATGGTGCCGTCGTCGGGCTCATGTGGTATTTTATAGGAGATCCGATTGCCGGTCGGAAATCCACCACGCACTGGTGACACCACCGCCATAGCCCCGTTAGCCCATGTACGATCGGCCATCGAGACATGGTTGACACCGTCGTACCACGTTGAGGAGGGGATGGACTTTACGACGGTGCATCTAATTGAATGTGCGGAAATTCTGCCAAATTTCATGACCATAAATTCATAATGTCATTGGAAAATTTGCATCAAAATTGTTGTGGTAGTTAGCCTAATGAAGCACTTATTGGTTTCGGAAAAAATGTAATTTAAACTTATCGGACAATTTATAGAACATCAGTCATTAGTACGCGTACAAACCGTTGGTTTCAATTTAATGCACATTTGTCTCAAGAACACTTACAAGTTATAGAATGATTTCCAACTTTATGCTCCAACTCACCATTATACGATGACAGGTGTTTTCTGGACGGAGCAAACACAACAAATAGAGGACCATTTCACCATAAGCTTACTGTTGAGAATCTCATACCACAGCCCAATCAATTTAATCCATACTAGTTTCGCACTTATCAACCGACATATCAGCAACACAGAGAATATCTTGTAAGAAATTTAGCAGTGAAAATTCACTTATTAATCATTTTCCTGTCTCCAATTTCCAGTGGGTAAATTCTAATATCATGCTAACTATGTCTTCTGAAATCTAAACGGGAGCGTGAAATTTGCTCAACTATTGTTAACTGTCATCAATGAATAAAGTGATAGTAGAATTCGGAAATAATAACAGAAAAACTACCAATGAGTACATTTATTAGAAGAAATATTAAGTCGGAATTTCGCAACAACACATTTGATTTTCGACTATAGCGCGAAGATTTATGTCAAACCAAAGTTCATGACATTCACTTTTATGTTTCTAATTCTCAGCGCGATTCAGTTTGCATCTGAAATGTTTCTTAAAATTCATGATGTTATGCCTATTAAGCAGTTTCATTATTAAAAATCAATATTTCATTTCAAAACTAATCATTTGTTAGACTGAAATATTTCCTGTCACCCTAAATATAATGCTTCGAGAAAAAAAGCTTTATCTCTATTCATAAAATTAAGTCACGGAAATTGTGAGGCCTCGAAACATTTTTATCCAACTGAAATACAAAGACCGGTCTTAAAAATTCATATTTGTTCAACATATTTTTGATTTTATGAATTACTTATAAACCATGTAGTTTACAATTTTGTTGATATAGTAGCCAATTTTGACTCCCCTAGGAAACAATTGAACTGATAATTCCAGAGATTTTGGTTTCAAAATTACAAGCATATATGCATAAATAGTTAGTTATTTTGAATATCTTATATAATTATTATTTAGAAACAGTATTGTGAATATATTAATTGTTTATGGGAATGATAATACAAAGAATCTTATTTAAAAAGACAATCCACTTTCTAAAAACATAATTTTGTTTTCCTAGGAAAACCTGATTTGCAGTTCGTGCTATCAAACAATTTTAAACCAGCTTATTAACTAATCGCTGTACGGCAACCTGACTGCTGTCATTAAGGCTAAGTTCTCAGCTAAATTCTGAGAGGAGAGTGGTCAACTAATACTTGAAATATTATATTTTCTACCAAATTATCACATTTTGATGGCAGTTTTTATTGTAAAGGCAGTATTAATTAATAAAAAATTGACTGATCTAAAGTCTAAAATGAAATTAACTCCGGTTTTCAGGACATACGGCTTTAAGATTTAATTTATGAAAGAAATGCTATTCGTTAAAACATTGTTCCATTGTGAATATGGTTTATTTATTTATTTTTATTAAATGGTTTCCCTGAAATTTGTTCACATCAACATATTCATTTCAATTATAATTATAAGCCTAGATCAATTTCAAACTCTTTCAGAATTGTTCTTCTATACCTATGGGATTAGGCACAAAGCATATTCTCCGACTAATTTGCAAATAATAAACTTCCATGCACTCCAAGCCATAGAAGCTCATGGGCTTACAGCAAACGCAGGAAACCGAAATCTTTTAATATTTTTTAGTGAAACAGATTAAATCGTAAAGAAAATTAGTGCAAACATTAAACTCTCCGGCGAATAGATGGAGTTTACTTGATGAGTGTCATCTAAATTGTCAATTATTCAGAATGGCTTGAACTAACGGCAAATAGCTCAGCAGCCAATTATCTTAACACAGAATCACTAAAAAGTTCGTGAGAGATATCATTTCTCGTATTTAAACTATTCAGTTAACGGTTCCCTAATAAATTGCTATTTATTTCTCTACTGAAACCGCGCTTTATCATTAAAACCTGCTATAATAATATTGAAAATTATGCACAATTATTTATCTAATCAATTACTTCCTGCTTAGATCGCGTTTGAAAAATAAATTCTCATTTTCATTTTTGACTGTTATTTGAATTGGATTTTAAATGTATATCCTTGTGTTAAAATGAAAACTGATTTTGCTTGAAATTTCAATGTTTTTTATCAAAATTAATGGTGGGAAGCGAATTAAATTAGACAACTACCGGTGTTATTCAAGTAATGCAATCTCTGAATTCTTCAGGAATCAACTGCATTGCCAACATTTTTCGTTAGTCCAAATATAAAAAATACATCTCTGTTATTACTGACGAGATTTTCTTTTATAGACTATGGGCTACCATGCCTACATTTTAATACTTTCCTCATTAACTAGGTAATATCTTGCTTAGCAGTCTATCCTCTATCAAAACATACATAATTTATTATCGGTAGGACAATTATTTACTAAAATACGTAACCATATTTACTATCACAAAATATGTAACCCAGATGCTTAGTATGAACAAATCAATGAATGTTACTGTGACGTTCCAACTTCACTTCAATTGTTGCCAAATTCTGATTTGTTTAGCATTAAAATGTCTGAACAAGGGGATAGGTTTCTATATCTTCATATGTAGCCTGTTTTGTAAGTAATGTTATGTTTTCCTAAAGGAAAGCAAAAATTTGCATTTAAGGTCTAAAACTTGAAACTGGCAATATGTTAAATACGATTCCTAATCTATATTTCAATCAATCAATCTTAATGTTTCTTTTTAACTAGACTCCAGTAAACAATTATTATAAACTTTGATAAGAAATTTAATGGAATATGAGCAGTGGAATAAATTGTATCATCTGCAAATCACACTTCTGTTTTAAATTGTGAAATAGAATTAAGTGGCTATTATTCGAGCGTTGAAAAAAATTGTTAATTTAAGAAGTAAGCATTTGAACGAAAGTTCGAAAGTTAGTAATTTTGAAATTGTGCTTTTGATTACATCAATTATTCATGACATATTTTGAGTTAATGCCAAAATAATTACGCCTAGGTTTATCAAAATCTAAATTTATAATGTTTTTAAAAATGGTCATAAAGTTTTGCCAAATCTGAAGTAAATACAATAGGTTTCACATAAAATGCATCGATAGCAGTCGTCAAAACGTCGCAAAATTGCTATAATATTTTACTTGATCCTTATTTTTCTATAAAAAGTATTTCTGGTCCCATATCCATAACTACACATGGAATATTTCGAGATATTCCGCCAAGTTCCTTGGTGAACTGAAAGCTCACACCATTAACAAGTAATGAAAAAATATTTTAGAAAGGTTAAGTGTCATCATTTGGAATTATGTACAGATCAAATAAAAATTAATGACTTTGCACTAGGTAAGCTTATATCATATATATGAATGTGCGTGCGTGTAAAACTATCGTAGTGTGTTTTGTTCACGTATGGTCAAACATTGAATCTGTTCAATCTTCTATAGTTGTGTGTATAAAAGGAAAAGCTGGATCAAGTTTCAATAATGTAATTCATAGTGTTATTTAAAATCATACTCACTATGCACAAGAAGCACCAGGGCTATTAAAAGTACGCAGAATATCATTTTAGAAAATAATGTATTTCCTACGAAATCCATTATAACAAGCATTGTAAATTATTATAATCAAGGTTGCGGTCTTGATATTAGCACCTGACCCATTAATTACATACATATGCCAGTATAAACTACGAATTGTATGGTGTAGAAAGGGAAATTCATCCAGTAGACCCGTTTCTTCTTTATTGGAAAATCATCACATACAGGCCAGAATATGCTGCGGACAGAGCTCGAACCCCGGGCACGTCTGCTTCTGAATCTGGTGCTCTAACAATTAGGCCACTCTACCGCACACTAGACACAATTTTCAGTTATATACTAACTAATATAACTTGGTTAGTCTATTTTTCCTTTAGGTGGAGCTCATATGGCATCCATTTAGACCCAAAGTTCCAACTAACCATCCCCAATCTGTCATTACTTAGCACACAACCAACTACATGGGGAAGTGGTAATGAATAAACATTTTTATAATTAAACGAACATTGGTTGCGCAGGCGATGATAACAGTAAGTATAATCAAGGTTGCGATCTTGATATAAGCACCTGACCCATTAATTACTTATATTTGTCAGTATAAACTAAGAATTGTTTAGCATAGAAAGTCTATTCATCCATTAGACCGGTTTCATCCTTATTGGGAGCTCATCACGTACTGTCCGGTATATATCTTACTTTAAACCTTAAATTCTGAATATCTGCCACTTCAGCATAAGATTCATTCTCTTGTCTTGAATGAAATATTTTAGAACATTTACTCCATAAGCTTGACTGATAGACATAACAATCATGAATTAATATTTTTGAGACGACTGTGTACTTCATTGATGGCTAATTTTTTATCAAATTGCATGGTGTTTGAGCTGATATCTTTTGATATATTGATAAATATTATATATATATATATATATATATATATATATATATATATAGAGAGAGAGAGAGGAAAGAGATAGTTAGGATTTTTTAAATGAGTATTTCAAATTAACTCAAACATATCTTTAGTACGCGTGCTATCAAAAACTTCATAAATTAAGCGACAAAATTGCCCCACTTAATGAATTGTGAGTGGAGGACGTTGTAGCATCTCCTTTTGATGGGTCGCTAGCAAGCGAAATACGCGATCTTATAGGAAAGTACACCATTGAGTATCTGGCATTAATGTATCTAACGGGATAGATAAGAACAAAAGGAATTACGCAAACATTTAGTCAATAACATGCTTTAAAATTTTCATAATATAGAAACTGTGCAATATTTTCCGGTTATTTTAAAATCTGGACATCTGCGAATGCTAAATTTGGTAATATGCAAAAACTGTATGAAACAATCAATTTACCTATAGTTGTTGGGTTACAGATATATTTCTGGAGATGCGCATAAGTTAGCTTAAGAAAAAAAACGCATTCCATATGTTCCGCCATTCGTTCACCTATGTTAGCAATAAACCAAAAATCAGACCATTTTTGTTTTTGATTTCTTCGTATTAATGATGCGCTGTGTCGTTTGGAAAGTTGCATTAATGTTAACAAATATGTTGATAAATTAACATAAATCGATCTATAGCCACATTCTTTTGCGTTGATTCTTGACAAATAACGATAATTTTCTGCCTTACTCAATTTTCAATGACTTGTTTTTATATAGCCGCGAGTAGCAGTGACATATTAACTAATTAAGTAAGTCAGTAAGTAATTAATTAAAATTAATGTATTTCTGCAAGGTTGTTATATTTTACATTTTCAATGGGGATGAATCACAAACAAATGACCCTAAACTCCAGCATAACTTTCAAACTATTTCGACAAAACAATGATAAGTTTTATTTTGTAAACTTTACAAAGTTTTCTGCATATAGTAAATCGAAATCAAGGCCTATAATGCTTCCATTTACGTTTTCGATTGATGTCTCACGTAAAAAAACTTGAACACAATGAACTTGATTTTAATCTCGTAAAAAGTTTATAGAGAAATATTTGCGAAGGTCTTATCATTCCAGAGTATTCTGGCAAAAAATTCTACAATTTTATGCGACTACGCTCTCTGACTCAAGCTCGTGCTGTTCTGCGTTTCTCCAGTGAAATTTCGAGTTGAACCGCTATGCCTATGTGTGAATTCTGACAAGAGTTTTTGGCCATTTTAAAATTTGTTCGGGGTTAATTGTTTCGCAAATATCCAAAAAATCATAAAATGTGGATAAATGAGCTGTTGAAAAGACCTGATATCATATCAGTAAACCTCGAAAAAGTATCAAAAGTAAAACTTTATTTAAGTAAATTATAAATGCCTACTCCTAAACGTTATTAAAAACCGAAAAATATACTCTAAGAAAAAAATCATCAGTTGAATACTATGGGAGGCAACAGATGCCATTCTCTATTTCCTTCAATTTTATGCGGTTAATCGATTTTCGTTATGTTTTGAAAAAGAAAGTTAATTATGTCAAAATATTAGTTGAATTAATTGTCGTAAAATTATATATATATATATATATATATATATATATATATATATATATATATATATATATATATATATATATATTGTATGAATGCGGGTATGAATACACTAATATGTTTTACAAAAAATCTCAATTTTACATATATTTTATATTTGTAAAATGTTAATAAATCATTCAAGATTAAAAGCTAAGGATGCCCGGATTCACACGCGCCATCACTAATTAAGGAATTACTGCCACAAAATATCAATAAGGTAAACAAATAAGAAGGACAAAAATATTGACCGTGTTCTCCTAATTCATTTCGGATCTTACTTTCTATAGCCTGGCAATCATTTTTATGACTCCAGCTGATCAAATCCAATGCAGACATAATCCTTATTTTGCTCCTCTCAAAAGTTATTAAATTTCGCAATCAATAAGTGCGAAAATGGCGTGGCAATTACTTTAATATCATTTGTAAACTAGAATAAATTTGTAAGAGATTGTTGCGTTTAATTGATTTTGAGTTTCATTATGGCTTTACCAGATTAGGTCAATTTAACCAGGCGCTCTCAAAACGGAAAGGAATGTGGACGCGCAAATATTCGTTTTTCCAACTGTAGTGTGCCAGTTTTAATGACTGACAACAAAATTGATTTGGTTAATGAGCCAATCCCGCAAACATTAACTAAACATTATTTCAATACGAGCTTTTCTTAATGTGAAAAATTTAGCACATTAAAATATTTTTGAAAAGTTTACTTAAAGTAAAACTGAAACTAGAATAGCATTGAAATAAGCAGCTTCTTATAATTTGATAGCTTCACATCAAAATCAGACTCAATATAAGAGCAAGCATTGTGAACTAAACTCAATCGAGCCGTAACCTGTTCATACAACGCGTGTCAAAGACCGATAATGTACGTCTGAGTTAGCATTTAATTATCGTATGAAGAACAGTATTCGGCTAATATTTGAGCATGTTATTAATTACCGTAGTGCGGTTGCAATGCCCACTACTCGCAGTCACGCAGCGAAAATATAATCCTGATTTGATTTAGGTTCGAACATTCTAGTCAATCGGCTGGCATAGTTTCATCAATTATTTACTCTTAAATACTTACGGACAGCATTAATTGCGGACATTTGTCAGTTTTTTTATTTAAAGCTTGATCGGGGTAAGTTCGACGCATTTTATGATATGTGCAGTTTAATTGCACTGAAAGTGATTTATAAGTGGGTTTTTATTTTTATCAATAATAGGTGGGAGGTAGCATCTTCAAGAAAGAAAATGTAAATATAGCTAATATAATTAAACTAACAGTGATTACCCGGGTGGTGCGAACAATTATTCAAATCAAGTCTGAGCGATTAGAATAGGCACCAATCTCTATTTAAGTAATTAGTCGCGCAATATAGCAACACTTGCTTCATTTGTTTCGTGAGATGCAACTGATGAAGGCCTACGGTAAGATGGGCCGAAATATCTTGATAAAGAAAATTACTGGAACAATGAAAGCTGCGTTAGTCAAAACGCAGATCAGGTAATTTCAATTAATCCAGGTGCGAAACACGGAAACTCGTTCAAGAAACATTTTAACAACACAATCGTCGGTTACACGAACTGATGTCTTACGGCATTCTATGCTCGTCCTCCGAGTACAATGGAAAATTGACTAGCCGGGATCAGACGGCAATGCATGTAGAAGGAAAGCAAAATTAGATACAAAGATCTCACATCTAGCCGTCTCAAATACATTTTATTTGACGGGAAATCTCGGCTGTTCAATTTCTGTGCACTTACGAAAATGAAATTTTTCAGCTGCGGCCACATTTATATAAGTAACAAAATTCAACAATACTTGATTGCGCGAATGGGAATTACTGTTATTTAAATCAAGTTTTTGAGCTTCATATAAACACCAATACCAATTTATGCAACCAGTCAGACGAAATAGCAAAACTATCTTCAATCGGAAGTATGGACGTGCTTCAAACAGCTATAATCGCTATCAGAACACGTCGGCATATTGCCTAACGTGGATCAATGCAATTTCACAATGCATCCTGATGACGATCACTGGAAGTACGAAACTCGCCAAAACGCGTGACTGACGATAGTTGTGCTATATTGTACGACTGGTTGGGAACATTGGAATTGGCGTCTTTTTCAAGCTTAAAAATTTTATTTAAAGAATTATTATCACCTCCGCGCAATTATACACATTCTTAGTTATTCGGATTCGCTGTAGTTTATTTCCACCCCAGCAAGTATGAAAAATGTCACACACTGCTATTATGCATATAATCTAAAAACGTGGTTACTTTGTGGCAACCTGTTCTGATTACTAAAAGTGATTTTTTGCCCACGGGAGAAACGCCATCACCAAATATATTATTTGTTTTAAATCGGAAAATTAAGTCTTCTATGATAACATATATGTTATATGAATGTATAAGATCTGCAAAATGTTATGATCCTGATGGAATAGACATTTTGCAGATAAAGTTTTATTTAGTTCAATGAATCTAAGAATACTCTGAGTGCAGGTCAATTCTCAGAGATCTAAGAATAGGTGACGTTTCCAACACGTTGGAATGTTGAATGAAATGTTTTTTTGCAAATCTGGATTAATTGAAATTACCCGATCTGCGTTTTGACTAACGCAGTTTTTATTGTTCCAGTATTTTTCTAGCTTTAACAAAATTTTTCCGCTGCCTGTATCGACAGCCTTCTTCAGTTATGCCATCTTCACCAGTTTAACAAACAAAACTTGCTTTATTAATTTCATTTAGTAAACTAGTGAGGATGGACCAACTTAGAGAAGGCTGTCGATAAAGGCAGTCGAAAAATTTGTTAAAAAAATAAAACGTTTGAATGTTGCCAGAGGTAGGCTGAAATAAGTAACGAAATATTACCGCATATTTAAGTGTGGCAGTTTGTAATGTAAATATCGCAAACCTGATCAAATTTAAAAAAATATCCTTGCACAGGTTAAGCCCAAATAAAGTGTGAAGCCTAAAACAAAAAGGTATATCGTCTTATGATTTTCCGATTAATTAAGTAAATACGCAAACAGTGTCAGTAAAATTTCATGAATACGTGTCACATGTCATCAAAAAAATGCGAAAATTAAATCGACACGCCTAAACCATTATTTAACTAATGATTTCCGATTGATGATAAACACAGTATTCATTTATAACCAGGACTTAAAAATAAAATACAAGCATAAATAACACGCAGGACAATTGTGATCTGATGTATTTAAAATGAAAACGATGGCTCTCAGAAATTTTGGGCGGCTACAAAGTGAAGTCGATACTTCAGACAAGAAAAAACTTTCTTATGGAAGTCGCGCAATGCGATCAATATATTTAACATATCCGAGATTTTATTTCGTGGGTCGTCGATTAGCGTTCTCAGTTCCCAAATGATTCGATTGGATCGAACTTCATTTCTAGTGGTTAGTACGAATAGTGTAGAAGCCTTAGGAGCAATGGGACGAATCTGTACCAATCCACTACGAAGCCAAACTCAGTGCCTACCTGGAAATGAGGACCAATTGGTTCATTGCGAAACTGAGAGTGCCAATCGACAACCCACGAAAACAGGACGAGGATATGTTAAATATTTCTTACGTTTGGACCATTTTGTGCAGTTGGTTAAAAAAAACAACATTCCATTTTACCGAAGCATTTCGCTTTGTCTGCTGCTCTATTATTATATTTATTGAATTATCGCGTTATGCTGAGATTATGCAATGCCCAAATAATTATAATGACCCTATGAAATTGAGGAAATATTTTTTCCCTCGTTACACGATTTAGAAAATAAACACAATTACTTAGATTTATTTGTGTTTTCTTTTATTGCGGATGACACGCTTTTGAATTTCTATGCCTAATGCGGGTAAAACCTCAAATTGTAAAACGTTTCAAATATATGACTTCGACATTATCAGTTATATTATTAAACTTAATTTTTTTAATAATGTTGTTTCTATATTTGAGATATTGATTGCTGAGATTTATACATAAAAAATGGTACGGGAATTTCACGCACTCCATTAATAATACACTATATTTTTAAAATAATATTTTAGTTTGAATTGTTTGAAAAATATTTTTGCGAGTCTTTAATTTTTAGCTTACAATCACATCAAAATATTTTAGCTTATCTTGCTGTATTACAAAATGCCAGATGTCATTTACAGTTTAAATTATTTAATCATTTTAAATATATAACAAACTGAATGCTCATAGCCACTATCTTTTGATTGTATAAACAATAATAATAATAACTAAATTTCAGATTGTTGATGTCAATAGCAAACATTAACATACTGCTTCAACAATAAATAAACTAACTACAGAAAATGAATATTTTAATCGGGCATAAGTTTTAAAGTAAGCCCTTGCTAATTATCGAAGTGAAAACTTTATATTCCAGACTAGTAAATTCAGTTATTCAGATTTTGTAAAACTTTCGCACCATTCTAATGCTTTAAAATTTGTGTTAAATATAATGTTTTTGTCCTAGTTTCAGACGTCATTTTAATGAAAAATTGCGTAATAATTAACTAGCATTTCCGACATAAAAGCGCATATCAAAACAAAATCTACTTTTTATTTGGATTAAAAGCGCACAATGCATTAGCGTAAAAACTAATTAGTGGGAGCATTAAATTATTATCGTAATAAATGGGATAATTAGAATTTCCATTCTATTGATTTTATAACCGATTACTCTTTTAACAGATGTTAATATGTATTTAATAATTTTATACAATTGCTTTTGTTAATTATTAGTCAAATTGTGTTTCACTTGTTCCGTATTTGTCCAGTTTCCATAACTTTTGATGATCATTATCAATAATATTAAATTAAAATGCTCAATATTGAAGTTGATTACACCAGAACAGATTCAAAATAAAGATTTTTATGCTCATTAAAGGATATGTCTGGAGATTTTACAAATTGTGCTGATTTCTAAAATGTAAAGTATCATTAAAACGTTGATAAACATAATATCTATTGGTTTAAAGTAATAAGTGCATCTGAAACACAAGATACTTATCTTTCGGACGTAGAAAACATGTTATCACATATAAAGATCATGAATGTGCCTTCTTTGGTTTACACAATGGTAACATTCGAATTCTATATTTTATAATAAGAAAATTTGCGTTAATAACATATCCATTTTGCGTGCATATTATAAGCAATTAAAACGGAATATCGGAAAATATTATATCCATTTCACAGGTAATTATGATAATGATAATAATAATGTTGAGG
>JAQBSW010008284.1:0-35201 GCA_029291075.1 Eudiplozoon nipponicum | reverse complement strand
AGGCGCATTTAATGTGCGCACATTAAAACAACTTGGACAGCAAGAATCTCTTGCTCGTACGTTAGATAAATTAGAAATCGACATATGTTGCGTATCTGAAACCAGAGTACAGGATCCAACGTGTATTACAGAACTAGTTGCACCATCCCTATCTACGCGTTATTGGCTTCGAACATCTGGTTCCACAGAGTCCTCTCACGTCGGTAAATGGGGCGTTGGTATTGCCCTTAGCGCGCGAGCTGAAGCTTGCTTAATTGAATGGATCCCTTTAAATAGTCGATTGTGTGCGGCACGTTTAAATACATCTACTAAAATCAAAGCAAAAAACCGTTATCATCGTTGCCTCTTCGTTGTATCTGCATATGCTCCTACCGATTGCAGCACAGAAGAAAGCAAGGACGCTTTTTACTCCGAATTAAGCTCCTTACTAAGTAAAGCACGAAGTTCGGATATAGTCCTGGTTAAGGGTGACATGAATGCTCAAGTTGGTCGCTTAAGCAACACAGAATTTCATTTAGGTGGAAGATACACTCTAAGCTCGACTCGCAATGATAATGGTGAACGGCTTTTGGATAGCTGCGCTGAACATAGACTATATTTAAGTAGTACAAATTTCAGACGTAGTGTTAAACGTTGTGCTACATGGCGTCCTCCAGCACCCGGACAACGGTGGACTCAAATAGATCATGTAGCAATTAGTTATAGATGGCGTGGTTGCATCCAGGATTGTCGCTCTTTTTGGAACACTTATGTCGACTCGGACCATGCACTTATCCGTTGTAGATTTGCTCAAAAATTTTCCGGGAAAATAATTAAGAATAAACCCCAAATCGATGTAGGCAAACTCGAACAACCGTCCATCCGACAAAACTATGAAAATATTCTAAAGGCTAATCTAACTGGTCTGAATAGCGAAAATCCGAATATACTTTTGTCCAAGATAAGTTCCACTATGCACAATGCAGGTACTACTGTATGTGGCATAGCAGGCACCCGTAGAAATAATCACTGGCTCTCTGTAAAATCTATGGAGATACTCGAAATAAGGCGCCAAATTCCACCTGGCTCGACTCATAATAATACCCGTCGCAATATAAGACGCCAACTTAAGTGCAGTCTAAAAGGCGATCTCGAAAACTTTTGGAGCAGAAAGGCTGAAGAAATGGAAGTAGCTTTCGCGTCAGGTAACAGTCGCTGTTTGTTCCAACTTATACGCACAACAGGTCCGAGAAAGTTAAAAGTTAGCGAAACTATAAATGATAGTAACAACGAATTAATAACCGATAAAATAAGTCGTCTTGACAGGTGGGCTGAACACTTTAGAGATCAATTTTCTTGGCCACCCGCGTCAGTTCCGCTTCCAGAAAGCATGTCTGCACCAACAGTGTGGAATGTTAGTCCCGAAGAACCATCCGAGTTAGAAGTTCGCGATGCAATCCTATCTCTTAAGCGCCGCAAAGCCGCCGGCCCCGATGATCTGCTTCCGGGATTGTTTAAGGATGGTGGCGATATAATTTCAGGAGCGTTGACCAAACTTTTTCATACTATATGGAATGAGGAAACCGTACCACTTGACTGGAATGAGTCGACCATCATTCCCATCTTCAAAAAAGGCAATCGTAATTCGTGCGATAACCATTGTGGTATAAGTTTGACTCCGGTCGTATCAAGGTTATTTGCTTCGATTATCCTACGTCGTCTTAGCGCTTCACGTGAATCACAAACAAGAGAAGAACAGGCCGGATTCCGCGCAGGACGAGGTTGTATAGATAATATTTTTACGTTAAGGCAAGTTCTCGAACAGAGACATTTATATCACCGTCCCACAATAGTCGTCTTTCTAGACTTCAAGGGTGCATTTGATTCGGTGGATCGCAATGTTTTATTCCATATCTTGTCGAAAAGCGGTGTGCCCACTAAATTTGTTAATATTATACGAGCTCTCTACACAAATACTTCTGGTCGCGTTAAGGTTTACAACGAATTAACGCATAACTTTACAACCAGCAGTGGTGTTCGTCAAGGTTGTCCACTTTCCCCATTTTTGTTTAATTTTGTAATCGATGCTATTATGAACAACACTCTCTCACACATTCAGGACGCTGGAGTTGAAGTTCTCCCGGGAGATAAACTAGTCGATCTTGACTATGCGGACGATATCGTACTATTATTCGACAATCAGCATGCTGCCCAGACCACCTTAAATAGATTATCAAACGTTGTTCCGTCTTTCGGTATGAAATTCGCACCCTCTAAATGTAAGATACTGTTACAGGATCACCCACCACTCACTCCAACGTTGCGACTGCAGAATGAAGATCTTGACATAGTCGACAGGTTTACATATCTTGGGAGCTCTATCAATAACGTAGGCAATATGTCCGACGAGGTGAGAATACGGATCGCGAAAGCTAGAGTAGCTTTCTCGAACCTTCGTCATTTATGGAGAAACGCGAATATTTCACTTTGCCTTAAAGGTCGTGTTTACAATGCATCTGTACGCGCAGTCTTACTATACGCTAGTGAAACTTGGCCTCTTAGAGTTGATGATCTGAGACGCTTACAGGCATTCGATCATCGTTGTTTGAGAAGTATAGCACATGTCGGTTACCAACAACGAATAACTAACGTTGACATCCGTAGACGTATTTTTGGATCTGACAATAAGTGCTCGTCTTTAGAAAAGCAAATAAGGCTCCATCAACTTCGTTGGCTCGGTCACGTTTTGCGTATGCCCTCATTCCGATTGCCCAATAGAGCTCTGTTCTCTCATCCAGCACCAAATTGGCGTAAGAAACAAGGTGGGCAGATTTTGACATGGCAGAAACAATTAAAGTCACTTACATCTAAATTGGGTAGTATAGGGTCCACTCGTCTGCCGGGATGGGGTCCTCGTGCACATCACAGTTCTTGGTTAGAAACCCTTAGTGATATGGCAGCGAATCGAGCTCAGTGGCGATCTTGTTGCAGATGTATAGTAGAATCATCTTCGTCACTTTCTTTTCTTAGTAGGGCAAAGTTAGCTGCGAGGTTCGGTTTGTTTATGACGTGATACGGTGAAATTCGCAAGGAAGCTGTGTTGCTCATGTCGCCTTGCCCGAATGCTAACTTGGCCATAATGGTGTTGTGGAGAGGTTTAGTTTGCCTCATTTCTGTGAGTTATCCTGATAAATTTACTCATAGTAGCAAGGTTTTCATTCTCTCTCTACCCCTCTCCCACTTTTGTAAATCTCAATAATAGTTTATCTAAATTCACTTTTTATCCACTCCTTATGGTTATATGGCAGTGAAACATTAGTCACTTGACTTTTGTGTGGCTGGAAATGATGATGATGATGATGAAAGCAAGGGAGGATAAAGTTGGATTTTCTACGCTGTATTAGCGTTTAGAATTATTGGGATTGGTCTTTACATCAAGCTAGCAAGCTTGAATTGTAAAATAGTAAATGCATGTGTTAGTCGTTGTGTTTATCGTATATTTGCTATACAAACTGGTAGGCCAATTTAGAATATCCAAAATTAAATAAAAGGGGATTGGTTTTTAATTCAAGCTTTGTTAACCATCTAAAGGTCTAATAAAATAATTCAGCCTGCAATGTCGCAAATTATTTATGGCCAAAAATGTAGTTATTAGGCAATATAACACAAAACTCTTGTAACCATTCGAAGAAAAAAGAAGACGCTTTACAGCAAAGTACCTTAATAGGTAAGTTGGCCACTTGCCCACCTTTGCCCGATGATGCAGTATGTTAGAGTGGCGGGTGGTAAATTCCATCAGCAGCATCGATTGGTGCTTATTTGTTTGTTCTTATATTTGGATTATTTTCCACATTTAGTTACAGCATGGTAATGGTACTGGTATAGATAGGCCGGAAACTCATATGGCTACGAGCCAACTCCATCAATGAGACGACTGAATGAAGCAGACCCACGTAACCACCTCGTCTTTGTAAATGCCTTTTTATTGCACCGATAAAAGAGATTAATCTTTTGTATCTTTTTTCCTAAATCTATCCTTGTTAGAGCCTGTATCTTATGTACCCTTTTTACTTCGGGAATTGATTTTTAATACGTTGTCTCATCAATCAACACGTCTTACCGATGCGTTAATTTGAAAATGTTGCATGTAATATGCCAACGGTACAATTATCTACTGTGTGTCTGATTGGGTAAAATGTATGTTCATTGAGGACTTTCGGTGCACACTTACCCAGCAACAATAAATAAGAGATTACGAAAATTTTGGATTAGTGCCCGCATCCTGTCTGCGTGTTGTGCACGAAAAATAAATGCTAGGATTCTAACCTAATAATGGAAAATGAAGCTGACGCTCAATTATAATTGCTTTAATTTTTCTGACAAGTGGAACGTTTAATCCCAGTTTGCAGTGTTCTTGAGTAAAATTTTTAAGAAAACGTTGATGTACCTGAAAAATAATTACGCTAAACTTATATCGTTTTTTTCGGTTTTGTTCATGCTGACTTTGGTTTTTCCTCGTTGAATTAATTTAATAATTGATACGAAACACAAAGTATATTATATCTCAGCAACAAACAATATATAACTATTATATATATTTAATTCGATGGTGCTATGATTACCGCGAGATGTGCTAACTGATTTCGATCAAGGCCAGAGTGTATGGATTTGCTGGAGTGACAGGTGTTCAGAAGTAGTTGTAATTCTCAATTTTGGTGAAATTTAAGATATCCTGGAATCCATCGTGTTTTTTCTACTTGGCAACCAAGATGTTGGTATCCTTTATAGGCGCGGTATATATTATACATATTTAATTGGCTTTCTAATCTCACTACTCTTTGTATACACATTCGTATAGGAGATTGTACAGTCTAATTATTCCGTATATCGTGACCAAATTTATAGTTGGTATAGGATTTCGTACCGACTCCTATTGGTGAGTCCCCAGTAAGCACGAAACGCATGTGTACATGCGATTATACCTTCATACTGACTTTAGTTTATCATTCTGGTCCTATTGATGAACTAATTTGTTACTATGTAAGCAGTATCAAATATAAAATTGCATATATTATGTGTTAGATAAATATGGTGCTTGACAGGTAATAGAATAAATTACCTGGCCCTTTTTGTCCCCAACAAAGTGTTTGCATCCGCTGCCTTCTATTTTACTCCGGATATTTCAGTTTCCGGTTTCAGAAACCGAAATATACCCAAAAAATAATTACGAGATATATATATATATATATATATATATATATATAAATTCTTCGTGGCAAATAATATTTAAATGGAATATATGCATTACGGATGACTAGCATTTATGCAGTTATAAATTACAAAATGTGTACTTAATAGCCAGGAAGGTTAAATTGGCTCGGAGAAATTCGCCAGACAGCGTTGACGAAAATTTCCATACATATACAAATTCGTTCCGCGTTTATTGGCGACTTTATAAATAATAATAGATAACGCACCTCCTAACCAAATGCAGATGGTTGATCATTTGCTGATTTACGAAATAATCTGTGGCGACTGTGAATTGGAGTATGCAACCAACCAAGACAATATGAGTTTAACTTAAACCGGATTGAAGAAATGTTCATATAAATCGATCCAATTCCGCTCATCATACGCTAGAGCCTGGCTTACAACAAACTGGCAAGACAGGCACACACAAATTGTTAAACTGCATCAATACTCCATTTTGTGAAATCTAGAATTGACATCAACACTTTTGCAGAAGCAAAATCTATAGGTCCAATGCTATATCAAGTTCTGTTGCGTTGAAGAAAGTGGTGGCTATCGGATTTGTATGTTCTCTATAACGTTGGATTCATATATATATATATATATATATATATATATATATATATATATATATATATATATATGCGCGTTTATATCTCAGACATTGTGAAATTAGTAATCAAATGTTGAATCTCTTTGCACAGTACTGTCCTTGTTGTGGATTTGACCGCATTTTTCTTGTGGAATTTTTTAAATTTTCAGGTGCTCTGATTATTGGCCTCGATTAAAGGGTTCTCACTTGTCCCTTCTTTTTAAGTCTTCCATCAGCTGATTGTCTAAATATGACGTTGGAACAAGATTTTCCATTGTTTTCCATTGTTCCAATGGAAAACATCATCATTCATCAATCGAGGCCAATAATCAGAGCACCTGAAAATGTACAAAATTCAAGATTTTACCGACCTAAGAGTGCTATCAATTATCCCGCACAAGAAAAAATGCGGTCAAATCCACAAATTAGTAACCACATAGCTCAAATAGCCACAGGGGGGATAGAAGCGAAAAGTATACTCTCCTGTGTACATGCGTTTCGGGTTTACTGTGACTCATCAGTAGAAGCTGACAGTACACTCCAATACAGCTATTTATTTGATCACGAAATATAAGACACTCGGAAGATGCAATCTTTTTTATGCATACTTGTGCAAGCAGTAGTTGAGTCAATTTCATAAACTTTTTATCAATGCTATTTCAAAGCCGACACACTACACATTATGTATCAAACCTCTAAAGGATATCAACACCACCATTTTGGAAATGGGCTAAATTTCACCAAGATTGAAAATTAAAATTCGCAACACCAGATACTCCTCTCATAAGATCGAGTGAAATTCACATTTTGTCGATGATCGATATTTTTACAAAAGTTAAATTACTAAAAAACACATCGTATTTCTATCGCACACACAGAAAATTCTACTGCGGTCAAGTACTTTTGGTGGTTTGCTTATAAAGGAAAGTTTCTTCATTAAAATCGAAATTGTAGGCCGACCTAATACCATGACTTATTAGGTGGACAAATTTTTTCACTAGGCCTTGTTTTCAAAATTTTTGCAATAAATAGATTAACATATCATTTAGCGATTATATATATATATATATATATATATATATATATATATATATATATAAGACTTGTTTTATTTTAGAAGTATTGCTTCCAATATGGGGAAGATAGTTATAGAACTGAAGACACTTAAAGAGACAGCATAAACCGAACGTATAATCTCGTGCTTATTCGTTTTGTGCGCACTGACGACTAATCAGTAGGATCCGGTATTATGAACTTTATATTTTGGTGTTGAATGTGGGGAAATAGTACGGAATGTGTAAACGATGCTAGTAGTGAAGCTAACTTCGTATAAAATCTTCGGCAATGCGACTTCAATGCCAACTAACTATATCAAGCCTGTAAATGGTGCCGACACTATGGTTATTGTGTCATTTCCTGATAGGTGCATGGTAACAACACGATGGATTTCAATGTACACTTAAGTTCATTAAAATTGAGAATTACAACTATTTCTGAACAACTCTTACTCCAACAAATCCATTCATATTTGAACTAATTTGTTACTTGGTGCGCAACACCTATTACAAAATTGCATATGTATTAGTTTTCCGCCAGAAACAATATAAATTTAGAAAAATATTTCTATGAATTTATTTTTTTAATTATTGCTTGAAGTCGAGCTTCTAACATAGTGTTGTTAATATGTGTGAAGCTTATACTTCTAATTTTACTATAGCCGAAACATTGAATAATATATCGGATAAGATCCATCTGCTAAACCATGGCTTCCCCCTTATTAGTGGGCAGAACTTCTGCCATCAGAGATAACACACGGCTGTTTTTTATCCAGAGACATGTATCTTATCGTGACAAGGTTTTCAAATTTATTTCTTTTTGTGTGTGTGTGTGTGTGTTTTGTTCCTGCCAGTTAAACTTATTAAACTTATCTTTTTTCGCTGTTTCTATATTCCAAACAAGTCATTTTATGATATGTTAGCTTTTTAAAATAAAATGGATTAGAATAATTCATGAAGCCAGATGAGGTAAAATTTGTTTAGCGTCATTTTGCTAAAATTATAACCCACAATGTAGAAATTTTATTCTGTGGTTGACGCCTCAAGTATGTCAGTAAACTGTTTACTCTCACATTCGTCTATTATGTGGATTGCATTTTATATTCCTGTAGACATAATAATGTAAACAGATGTACGGTATAATATGTCCTTCAGGCGAGTTTTTCTTGCATTTGTCAGAAATACACATCTACGCGTTGTGGTGTACAATCTTGCGCCACGTCATTTGAAGTAATTGTATCTTCGCTATCTCATGCCTACCTGCCGAGATACGCTTCACTGTCTGCTATTTAAAATGTGACACCAAACACGCACACACATACACACACACATACACACACACACACACATATATATATATATATATATATATATATATATATATATATATATATACGTATATTTGAGTTTTGCAAATACACATTTCTATACCAGACATGGCTAGCATTGTATCGGCCAAGAGCATATTTTAATTTCAGCATGAGAAAAATAGGTTATCCTATTGATACTTTCATTTTGTGCCTAATAGATATTCATGAGTAGGAGTCTGTGCGATGCCTCAAACACAATGCAAATACAGACGATACGTCAACATTTAAGAACTAATGCTTGGTTGCTGCCAGAGGATAAAAATATTCATAGCTGCTTTATGGGTTTTAAAAGAAAAGTTAGTCGCTATGTTCGGATGTGAACCGATTAATTTAGTTTAACAGATGTATCTGCGACCAGGAGTTAATGTGTACTGTCTGACCGAAGGGATTTAGTTTGAGACGTCAATAACTAAAGTTTCATCTAGCAGCCGAAACCTGATTTCCGTTTGTAGCACATTTGCTCTCATCACATCGTTACCCATTTAGAAATAAATCCGAACTCTGGTTCTATATAGAACCGGAAACGTTAATGCTACAGTTTCCCGTACGACAATCCGGTGATCGCCGGTCGTCAGGCATGAAATTTATATGGTTACTGGTTATACTTCTGAAAAAGGCTAACCATTCCTCATGAGCAATTTATGGTGTACAGCCTACCCTTTCACATCTTCGGTAAGTAAGCACTTGAGTCAGTCTGATCAGTCCATTTATCCTGATCTTCAATGGAAAACATTTCTACTAGGTGCGTTATGCCTAATGCAAATGTAAAAATTAGCTAACACGATCATTGGCTGATAGACAAGGCCTCAATTCGACGATTCTTCTGCAAGTCAAATTTTTAGAAGTTTTCAGTACAATGAACAAAACTAACAAACTAGGTGAAGAATGCTAGTGTCCGCAAAAATTTTTGAACAGTACATGAAGAGTTCCCAATAAGGACGAATCCGCTCTACTGGATGAATTTCCTTTTCTACATTATAAAATGCATAGTTTGTAATGTCAAATGTATGTAATTAATGGGTCAGGTGTTTATATCAAGGTCGCAACCTTGATTAAAGTAATTATCACAGCCGGTGTTATTTATGTTCTTTTCCGTTTGATGCAATAGACAAGATATATTTTTCATCATTGCCATAGTATTATTATTTATATTGATTGGCATCGCGTGTTGAAGATACCAATATAGATTATGCCAATTTTCTATAAGCTAACTGTGCTCTACTGACATTTTGCATGCATCTAATGAATGGAAGTAAAAAGGAATACTATTATATGTAATTGAAGGTGGGATAATGACGTTGCATGTAAACTATACAAAAAAGCAGGTCTCAGCTCAATATTTTTTACTAGAATTTTTAAATGAAGTTAAGCTGGCGTTAAGCGTCAGCATATATATATATATATATATATATATATATATATATATATATATATATATATATATATATACACCAATCGATAACTAACTAAAAAAAATAACAATCATTGCTCTCATATCTAATACAATAAATTTAATCATTGATTGTACGGGTGGTAGTAACAATTCTTTAAATCATGTTTGCAAGCTTGAAGTAAACACCAATCCCGCTGTATTTAACTCTTCGTCGAACAACATAGCAAAACAACCGCCAGTCGCACGCAATGACGCGTTTAAACCGTCCACGATCATCATCAGAGTACGACGGCAAACTGACTAGCGAGGATGAAGCCGCATTTCGTGTATATGGAAAGTAAAATTAAATATGCCTATATATGTATATGTGGCGAAAGCTGCAAACAGTTAATGTTCGTGACTGCATAGAAATTATGCAGCACACCTTTCAAGTAAAGTACAATGTACGCGAAACTACTTGAGGTTAGAGCCGCATATCTAATTTTGCTTTCCATATATATGCATTGTGGTTTTATCCTCGCTAGTCAGTTTGCTGTCGTACTCTGAAGATGATCATGCAAGGTTATAACGCATAAGTGTGTACGACTGGCGATAGTTTTGCAATGTTGTTCGACGACTGGTTAAATACAATGGGATTGGTGTTTACTTCAAGCTCAAACTTTATTTAAATAATCTGATTTTGTTGTTACAACTTAACGCCTGCTAAACGTGGATTCCACTAACGAACTCTCGGTTGCGAACAGTTCATTATTTGTTATATACTATTGCTGCTTAAAGCGCGATTTAGGTAGGGTTGGCTAATTTATAGAGAAAAGAATTCAATGGCATTTGAGACTAAACGAAGCTGGCAAAAATACAACACTTTCTCATTAACCGGGTAAATTGTTAACAAACATCACACCAATCCTAGCGGATTGCACAGTGCGAGCATTATATTTAGAATAGCCATGATTTTCTGCCATGGATTGTTGCTTTGCACTATTAGTTTCGCAAAGATCCAGTTGATTCCCATTTCCAAGTACGCATGAAGTTCGTCTTTGTGATGGCTCGGTGTTGATTCGTCTCTTTCCTCCGAAGGCTTCAATATCGTTCGCAATAACCACTGGAAGTGAAGTAAAATTATGAAACGAAGATTAGATTGTACCTCATCTCCGGTGGTTAGTGTGAACGAAATTGAAGCCTTCGGACGCAAGGGACGGATCAGCATCCAGCCAACACGAAGACAAACTCGATGCGTACTTGGAAACGGTGATCAATCGGATATTTGCGAAACTGATAGTGCAAAGCAACAACCTACGAAAGAAAATCTTGCATACAGTAATAATTGCAGAACAAGTTAGTTGCGAAGTTATTTAGCCAATTGAACACACCTAGCTTAATGTGTCCATTAAGAGGATATTATTTGGCAAAATATATATTTTCTTCAAAACTAAATAGAACATAATGCATCATTAATTATTTTATTTTATATAAAATCAGATATTTCCATCAAGATTAGACCTAGAAAAATTTTCAATTTTTACTGTTTCACCTGTAGGATTTTACAGCAAAGTAATGTTTCATCACGTTAATTGATTAATTGACTTTTTTCGCGCATTCATATTACACGACAAGTTACATCAAGAGATTTGTTTTTATTACAAGTCCGCAAATTTAATCTTGGCGCCATGATTTGTCTTAATTTTAGAGTAAAAATGTAACCCGGCTTTGAATTGTCAGTTGATTGCTGCAAAAATTAATCCTTAGCAGGTTTTCCTGTTATTTAACAGATTTCACTTTGTATTTATTTTGTATTACAAGTTTTGCCTAAATATTTTCTTTTGTTTGTGTGCATGTGTATGTGCTTAGCACGTTTAAGAATGTTCATTGCGCAGTTTGTGATAACAGGAATGCTTTTGTATATGATCTTGAAGTTTAAAAATTCGCATTTAATACTGTTGTTAAAAGCGCAGTTGCAAATATATCTCTTTTCTCTAGCGTTAACGTTGGTCTGCATATTTCTGCTGATTTATTTCTAAATTTTGTGGCCAGGAGCTACGTAAACTACGTGTTACAGTCTTATGTATTGTGCGCCCATTTATGTTTTCAGTTTCACATGACGTTTGGAGATAAATGTGACTCCACCGTGATACTTAGTTACAGTTTTGGTAGTCATTGATTGCGCTAACTGCAACAACAATTAGTTATTTGAATCAAGTTAGTGGACCTGAAATAAACCAATCACATGTTAAACAGTTATATATTATGAATTAATTAAAGTTATTTACGCATATATATTGCTAGTTGAAATTGGATTGGTGTTTATCCCAGATCCGTAAACTTAATTTTCATTTTTAAACTTGATTAGAAAACCATTTAGCCCATTTGGAACTGCAAATAAACGTATATTAGAATTCTTAATCGGTAAGAGTTGATTACACACACCGGGTGTCTTTATTACTAAACTATAACTTGTTTATTATTATTCTCCAAAACGAGATGAAGCAAATATAACGCCGTGGGAGAAAACAGAACAGAGGAGCATGTCGACTTGAGGAAGACAATACCGAAACCTGTGGTTACACTGAAGAAGTAAACCGCTTCCTGAGTCATTAACAAATTCACATCTCTACCATACAATGTCACTCCACCAGCACTCCTGATTGTTAACAGTGTCATAAAACCAATTATCTCGATGTTTCGTTTGTCTGGCTTATAAAATTGATACAAATAAGAAGCCGCATTCATTTGAAGTGAGCTATCTATGGCAAAGCGAATATCTGTTATATGTTATTTCTTGTGGAGACCTGATATATTTGCAATTATTTATTAGTTAGAATAGAACAAGAATGGTATGCCAAATTCTGTATGGACAAAGGGTATAATTTCACGTACTCGTGCTTCTTGTGCTTATTGGCGACTCATCACACATTAATACAAAGCCGATGTTTTACGTCTAGGATAAAACAGCGCAACTTTGGGCGTTGCGAGAATGTAGATTTCAGACGGCTGAATCTCGACAAATTAACATTGGCCTACTGATTTTATCATATTATTCACAATACGAGAAATATCATCAGTTTTCAAGCATACGACATATTTTTTTACGAATTTTGTCGGACTCAAATGGTAGATTGTACCGTCCACTTGGCCCACATTTCCTCAGCAAATATGCAGTTTTAAAGCTGGCTTTGGTATATCCTTCTGGTACTATTGAAACAAATTAGTTTCGGGTGTGCATTACCTACTAAGTAATTGCAGAATATATGTTATCTTAAACTGAGAGATTTACTGCGATTCAAATCGCCATCCTTGCACCTGGTGCAGTCGTAAAAGGTTAAGTTATTCGTGGCTATAAATTGATATAGAAGTGAAAATTATCGTCTTCTTAATCGGTGTCTTAATCATCATTACTATTGTCCACATATACGGTTGTATTTTTTACTTTAAATGCACCAACCCATCTTATGTATGTGAATGCTTCTCATCGTTTAATTTTCACACTGCAGCGGTGTACTTTGCTTTAAAAGTAACCAGCTTTGTTTTCACGTGAATGCAGACTTTTGCGTGCATGTTTATTTATAATTTTTCACGATATTTACTATAAGATTGTTGATCATTCGTAAGTCTAACGCGATAGGGACATTCCTTATCTATAGCAGAAATATTCCTCAGTCTCGTATGGTTTACACATTTCTTCTTGGAAAGGCCCGGGAAATTTGTATGGGTTACATAAAGTGGTATTGGTTGCCATTCAATTAAGAAACACTGGTTTACACCTACATTTAAAACCATAAATTTCAATTCTGATCATAAGTAGGTCCAAATTTGTCATTTTGGAAACGTATTCAAAAAAAAATTGCCGGTAATAAAAAGCTACGCTTATTCTTGTCACAAACAAATGTACCATAATGCCACCATTTGATCTGCTGGTTGGTGTTTTCAATTGCCTTTTCCAATAAGCCGTATCATCAGAATTAACTGCGATTAAGGCAACTGACGAAACTAACCAATTAGAAGCGAAGCAGTAGAGCCCACTTGTCATTGCTAGTCCTTAATTGGCTCCATGGATGAACCTAGTTCTTGTGGAAACTTAGATCATGGCCTTTTCGTGGTGTTTTATTCATGGAATATTGACAATTCATATGCGAGTGTTTATAAAAACGGCGAAAAAGACTACTCAGATTAGGTATATGGAGACTTTTAAAAATAACAAACGCAGGTAATATAGGTACCTTTTGTTCTTCACGTATACTAAGTCTAGTGTCAAGATCATCTCTATATTGTTATATCGTCAAAAGCTATATAGATAATGACTTTATTCGGTAGTAAAATGTTTGAGTGTATTGCTGTCAATGAAGCAACCCGTCTATCTCTGTAAATAAATGTTGGTTGTTAATCTTCGCTTACTCTTATTTGGTCGTGATTGTTTCTTCATATTCTTAATTTTTCTAGCTAAGAAGCTGAAGAGGCATTTTTGACATATCTGAAATCAAGGCATTTCATGTCCTGATCAGATATACCACAATGACAGCCCATGTAATACGAATTGGTAATAGTGACGTAAAAAATAGCGTACCCAACTATCAGGATTGTAATCTAGATTTGCTAGGCAACTGGTGTGTTTTTGCGTTGTCCTTAAACGCATGGTTTGTTCGTGCATTAGTTCTGAAAATCTATCAAAATTAAGCTCAATATTTGATTTTCATTTTTTCATGTAATGATTTATCGTGACATACATATCCGTTATAGATAAATGAAGAGTGTGCACAAATGAGAAATATTCTGCTTCACTCTGGCGCCATGGTGACCACAATATTTCAGGCATATTTTGAATGTTGCTATGGAAATTTTGATGTATCAAGAGCCTTAGCATTTTTGTGCCATGATGAGTTGCCAAACGCTTTTCTCTAACTTTGGTAGTGATTCGTGTAAATACCTGAAGCATTTCGAAAATATAATTTACTTTACTTGTTCTATTTGTCTGCATATAATTGGCATACGCCAGCCTCGATTTCGGCACGAAGCGCGCGCTTACATGATATTATATTTTTTGGTTTTGCTGACTCGCATATCCTTCTGATCCTATTTGAACTAATTTGTTACTGAGTACACAATACCTTCTACGCTATTGTATATATATATATATATATATATATATATATATTGTAGGCGGTGGATTGATCGACTTTTATTCTACAGACGATTGCTTTTTTACTCAACCACCATGATTCTGCCTGGGCAACCTTAAATGGATCTGCAATCGTTGTTCTTTCTTTTTGTATGAAATCTGCACCCTCTCAATTTTAGATACCATGACAGGAATATATATCTCTCAGTTTTAATTGTGCAGCTTCAAAATGAAGAATTTAAAGGAGTCAATGTGTTCACATGTCGTGGTAACTGAGACAGTCTGATTGACAAGGCGAATATGAGAATGACAAAAGAGAGAATAGCCACATTAAACCTGCATTACCTTTAAAGAAACAGGTGCATTTCATTTTGTGCCTTAGATACCGTGGATGCGGTGCATATTCACGTGCAGTGTTGCTGTACGCTATCTAGACTGGGTCTCTTTGAATTAAAGACCACCACTGCTTGGGAGCATAGTGCATATTGCGTTTCATGCATACCTTACGCGTGATTGCCCAGTAGAATGATGTCGTTTCTGCTAGCACCAGATTAGCGTAACCCAAATGATGAAAATTTTTCCATGCGACCAGAACAGCTGAAGTCATCAACGGCCATTTTGGGCAGTCTATCAGGACGGGGGTTCCCTTGCTCATTGAACTGCTTTATTTAACACCGCGTGATATGGTATCAATCATGCTTACTGGCGACCTTTTTACAGTTTCCTACTAGTGTCATCTGCTTAATTTTCCTGTCTTAGACTGGCGAAGTTATTCGCGAGGATTTGTCATACTTATGAATCAATACAGGTTATACCGCAAGGTATTATTGATGTTACATTGAAGTTCATTTTATCTAGTTTATATATTCTATATAGGTTTGAATAGCTCCCCTTCTTATTTTAGTTTAAATAGTTTTCTATGTAGAATATATCCACCCCTTGCATAATTAATTCTATTTTTAAGGTGTTGTATTAAATGAATATTTTTCTCATTATTATTATTATTATTTCTAGCAGTTTATAAATGTTTCTGTTTTGCTGGTTGTTATGGTGATGATGATGACGTTGCCCGTACGTAAGAAGCGTACTTTCTTTTATCCAAATGCATTGAGAATATAGATTACCTATTTTTACAAGTCGGTACTACACCACGATAAACATTAATTATAATAATCATTAATAATTAGTTAACTAACCATTGATTTGTGAAATGTGAGCTCAAATTTTTTTCACGGTCCAACAAAAGTTGTGTATTGGAATGACCTCTATTAGTTATTTCTTCACAACGTACCTTATTCATGCTAGTTCATGCTTCGTCTCTTTCCGAGATTCAGCAAATGATCATCACATTTACTGAACACTTAATAGTGATTTTAACGTGGTAAAACTACGACAATGAAGGTGTTCTGCCCAAGATTCTTTCTTGAGTGTGGATGATGAGCATTGAAAATCGTATGTCCAAAACTGTCAAATTTATTGGCTGGGCTGTTCAGACTGAACGAACGTTTACCATATGCAATTTTGTATTAGGTGTTGCGTACCTGATAAAAATTAAATCAAATGACCAGGAGGATAGACCAAAGCAACATAAACTAAACGCATAATATGATGTGCACATTAGCATATTGCTTACTGGCGATTCATCAGTAGGAGCCGGTATTACGCCCATTACCCACTCAATATTTTGGTAAGGAATGTTGGAAAATTAAACGATACCATCTCCTATACGAATATGTTAACCTGAAGTAGCGAAGCTGACTTCATGCATATATATATATAAACAATATACACCAAGCCTATAAAGGTTACCAACGATATGGCTGTTGTGTCAGATTCTGATACCAGCACTATGGTTGTCAAGTCGGCACATGGTACCAATACGGTGGAATTCAAAGTATGCCAAATTTCACCAAAATTGAGAATTACAACTAATCGTGAACACTTGATACTTCACAAATTTATGTACTATGGCCTTGATCTATGTCGGTTATCAAATTCCACGGTAATCATTACATCATTCAATTAAATACACAACAGTTGGAAACTATTTGTAGCAGAGAACTAATGTATATGCAATTGTGTATTAGGTGTTGCGAAATTTGTAATAAATTGGTTCAAATATGACCAGAAGGATAAACCAAAGACAGCATGAACGAAACGTATAATCTCATGTGCATATTTACCGTATAATTTGACCAATATTCGTGTCTTGTAATGACTTGGTGTGGCGTTGGCATTTGATTGACAATTTAGATATTATCGTCAATATTTGAATACATGATCGATCTTATTTGTAGTAATATTTACTGTTATTAAAGATTTTTGCATTTTTTGCTTTTGTGAATTCTGGTAATGCATCGAGATTTATATAATTTATTAGTACTCAGATTTGCTTATATTGAATGCATGCGTGTTTAGATAATGTATTTGAATGAAGCTTGCGGACTTGGGACAAGCACCAATCTTATTTTTAAAATAGTCGCAGATTAACAAAACTCTTGTCTTTCATACTTAAGTATGCGATGCGTTCTTCCCTGTGCATCATTAGAGGAGGTCGAAAAATGACTAATGATGGTTAAATACCATCAATGTATTGTATCAAACTGTAATTAACGTTCTGTATACTAATATATGCAAAACGTTTTGGTTTTGTCCTTACCTCACTAGTTTTTTCTAATTATGTTTCTAAATTTGCACCGATACTCGGTCGATTACCAACAACGATGATGAGAATGCAATCAAAAGTACCAATCTTGCAAGTGAACTAAATGTCTTTGTCCGTAGACCGAGCTAATAATAACTATTATAGTTTATTAAACGCAACATTACCTTCGACCAATGGACTTATATTCCTAAATATTATTGCGGTATGCTGTCAGACTTTATAGTTAAAAAGTCTGATGCACACAGCCTATATTTAAATATTATATATATATATGAAGGCTATTGTGAACTAGCACAAAGAAAGCATTCCTCCGCTATATAAAATCCGCACGAAATTTGAGTTAGATGTTCTACCTTGCACATTTGCGTTCAGACAGTTTTGTTATAGAATTGTCTCTTGTCTGTCGTGGAGCCAGACTTATTCTATAGGCTAGTGTTGGTTTTGTGCGTAATTTCCTCTGAGAAACGCCAAACAATATAAAAATATTGAAATTTTCGGTCGTTACTTCTGTTCTTTTGCACTATGTATCTATATATATGCGCGCGTATGTTTTGCGTGTATTTTTAAATTTAAATGTGTTTATAAGTGAATGTGCATTTTAAGCGAGACTTGATGCTAATTTAGTGAAATTTCTATATTGCTTAAATTGCGTTCACCTATGAATTTTTGTTTTTTTCTATCTGCACCGGGTTTGTGATGGGTTTTCATTGCTGTTTTCCTTTTGGTTGGCTAGTGCTATTCGCGAGGTAAACTTATTTAAAATGCATAATGCATTGACCAACCCGATAAACTGATAGTGTAACAAGTACAATTAATTATCATAAGTAGCGGACAAATATTATGATCATTGACCAATAAGTTAAAAGATGTCCACGAAAAATGCTTATTTGCTATTTGAGTCGTTTGAACAGACCTTGTTTTCCAAAAGAAATGTTTTGTATGATAAGAAATTCATTTATTACTCTTGCGGAACAAGGTTCTTACGTCGACATTTTCACATAGTCTATTTCGGGACCCCTTGCCAATTGGCGGCTCATGACGTTAAAAAATTGACAAATATCAAGACATTAATTTTGATATTTCTGGAATGGTTGCGCAGTGCGAGCGTTAAACCTTGACTCTCCGTAATTTGCTTTCGCGGGTTGTTGCTTTGCACTATCGAGTTCGTCTTCCTGTTGCCTGTATGCCGATTCGACTCTTTCTTCCGATGACTTCCACATCGTTCATACTAACCATCGGAAATGAGGTACCATCTAATCATCGTTGACTGGCCACGTTTCGATCCATAGTTTTCCCAATCACATATGCACAGTACAATACTCACAATAGCAGATTTAAGCGAATGTGGTTGTGATTAATTTTTATGTTGTGCGGCTGGTTAAATAAGTGGGATTGGTGCTTGTATCAAGCGTGAAAACTTGATTTAAACGGCCACATTGGTACTTACTGACAGATCTCATGAATAATTGACTTCACTTGATAAACGTCTGTCATGTATGTGTATTTGCGCATTTGTATATAGCTTTATGTAGTCAAATTATTACGAAATGGTCCAAAATTAGAGAGATGTTAATAAGAGAGATACTTACTCGGGTAACCTAAAATCTGACAATTAGGAGCTTCAGACTAACAGATACATAATATATGATTGAATTAGTTAGACTTTGAGAAATATCCTGTGCTAATTGGTGCCCTCCTAAGTTAATAGAAGCAATGATGGTGAATTTCGTAAGTTTAGACATGATTGAAAGTCTTATAGCGCAAAGGTGGATCGTAGTGTCACGGTAATATAAAACTCCTAAATAAGCAATTAACATACAACAGGTGAACCATTTTATGACAATACCTTACTCTGCACTAGACGTACCACCCAAAAAGGGAAAATTGAACTGTTAGACAAATTACGAATACATGAAATTCCATTCCAAAGACTGTTACCTCATGAGTGTAGATAGAACCATTCGCTCTATTAAGGCAAGAACGGGGAACGAAGAATTGTGTTTAAATATTGACATGTTAATATATCGGATCAAGCTCGTTATACAGTAGAGCCTGGAAATTCAGTTAACAGGGATGTTCGTAGACGCGAATCAATATTTGGCCATAATTGATCTACAAAATTGAGCAGGTAATCTATTGCAATTAAATTCAGCGATAACAATGAATGGAACAATGCTAAAAAAATCACCATGTTGAATATTCAACACAGCAGTAAATAATGGTGGGAGGCGAAGGTTGAACGAATCAGAATCGGAAACTTGCTTCAAAAATAGGAAAGCATCCTTCTTCGCAGCTTTACCAGAAACAACCTTTGGTGGCATGACTATAATGCACGGAGGCAGTTACCAAGGTTGTTTCTGGTAAAGCTGCGAAGAAGGCTGCCAAGATTAAGCGGCCGAAGACTGACAAGAAAAATAAGCGCAGGAGGAGGAAGGAATCTTATGCCATCTATATCTACAAGGTGCTACGTCAGGTGCACCCGGATACTGGTATCTCCTCCAAGGCTATGTCAATAATGAACTCCTTCGTTAATAGGAAAGCATGTTGGATTAAGATTAGCTTATAAATGGCAGGGAAATATTAGCTTTTTTAAAATTTAGTTGAAGTTCATCTTTTTACTTTGTACCTTGCTGTATCTATTACTTAGGATCTGTGATATAGAGTAGCATTCACTAATAAACCTTTGCTTTAAATATCATATTTTATTTATGATATTACTGTGATCTTTCTTTCAGATGGTAGTTTTCGTTTCTGACCTTCATTTAGCTAATTATCTTAATTATGTTCACTATTTCACTAACTCTTGAGTATTTACTTTGGTAGTATTTTGCGACGGACGTATTAAAACTATTTTTCCCATTTCCTATCCAGGGATGTCACTCGTAAATATCTGCTTTTGTTAAGTTTGTCGTATGCTGACCGTTGACAAAGCGGTCCAAAGAACGGCCTCTGAATATGCATGTGGATTTTAATGCTAATTAATATAGCAGGTTTAGGTTAAATAAATACAGAGTCAGTGTAAACTAAACGTTTCCTAAGATGGCAAATGCAATTTGTCAACTATGCCGCTCTCGTTCTTATTGAGCTCTCAACAGAAGTTGCCAAAATTACCGCTACTCAGATTTGAGCCAGGGACGATTTGATTCTGGGTCTTTCAGTTCATTCTCTGGGCCAGAAAGCTCGCCCTTTGTATGTAGTTTCTTGTTGTGTAGTAATGTGTGTCTTTAGCAAGTCTTTCGTTCAAGTTCTAAGTAGCTATCTTCGACAGTCATCTTGTCATCCGGATACGTGAAATGAAATTAAACTATGAAGACAGGATTTTGTAATATGTATGAAGTCGGTAGAAACTAAGCGTAATGTAATATAGCTGATGAAATTCATCACCCCATCTTCTGTTTGTACTAATAGCATGTTTTGGAAAATTAAATTTATGTTAAAATTGGCTGCGTGAGACAAAATTTACGCCCTTCTCGTGAAAAAAATAATTGAAGTATACCGGTACGACGGTGTCAACCATGTTTCGATGGCCGATCGTACATGGGCTAACGGGGCTATGGCGGTGGTGTCACCAGGGCGTGGTGGATCTCCGACCGGCAATCGGATCTCCTATAAAATACCACATGAGCCCGACGACGGCACCATGACTCGGCGTATGTTCCCCGCCACAAAAGGGTTCAACAGCCACAGGATTACATGGACTCCTGGACAGTACCCCGTACTTCCGAATGGTGAATGAGCTCTCAACAGCCACCGGCAACCATGCAACTTACTGCTGCCTTGCAGACTGCGCTTGGATGTGCAAAGGCTAGAGGTGCGTCCTCGATCAAAAAGCCGAGTGGTGAGGGGACACCACTTGTACCAAATTCCCAAGAAACTCCATGAAATGTGGAGCCGGCTTATCCTCCAAAAGGAGTCAGCCGCAGTAAAGTAAAGTAAAAAAAAGGTAGAGGGTAAGAATAGGGGAGAAGCCTGTTTTTCAACTCCAAGGAAGCACTTAAAGACCTGCCCAAGTACGAGCCCTGTCCGCAGCAAATTCTGCACAGTACGTGATGAGTTCCCAATAAGGTCGAAACCAGTCCACTGGATGAATTGCCTTTCTAGACGATGCAGCGCTTAGTTTATTCTGACAAATGTATGCACATAATTTGTCAGGTGTTTATATCAAAATCACAACCTTGATTAAAAGTAACTTTCAAAACTGTTTTATAAGATTTTTTATTTAGTAGCGTTGCCTTCCTCTTTGTGTTTTTTTCAGCTGAAAGATCGTACTGCCCAGTTGACAAACAAGCGCGATCGTAGGCAAGTTGACAAGGAAATCGAGTCGTTACACGCTAAGTTAGCCGATATGGAAAGCCAGGTGAGATAATTTCACCCACGTACAACTATTCTTCCAATTTTCTTTACTTTAAACACTCTGAGAAGTTATTCGTTCTTGAGGAATTACAGTTTTGTTGTCGTTTAGGTCTGTTCCGTTCAACTTTATGCCTATTTTGTCGACATTTGCAATGTATTCATGTCTCGCATGCGTATTAAAGACAGCACTATTTACTTATTGGGTTATTATAATCAAGGTTGCCGTCTTGATATAAGCACCTGATCCATTAATTACTTACATATGTCAGTACAAATTAAGAATTGTAAATTGTTGAAAAGGCAATTCATCCAGTAAACCGGTTTCGTCCTTAATAGGAACTCATCATGTACTGGCCAGAATTTTCCGCGGACAGGATACGAATCTGGACACGTCTGCTTCGGAATCTGGTGCTCTAACCACTGAGCCATCCTGCCGCACACTACACTACACACAATTTTCAGTTATATACTAACTAATGTAACCTGGTTAGTCAATTTTTCCTTTAGGTAGAGCTCATATGGCATCCATTTAGACCCAAAGTTCCAACTAACCATGCCCAATCTGTCATTACTGAACAGACACCACACTACATATATTTTAGGTCTCCGCAACATAACTTTTATGTAGCGTAATTGTTCGTTGCTAGGTAAATTTGCTTTGTTGGCCTGGATGCTAGGGAGTCCCTAAAAGATCTTCAAAAACGATCAAACGCAGTTTGTTTTGTGGACTACAATTGATTGCAAGCATGGCTGAAGTGAAATATCGTTTTTGGCCTTTCTGCGTTTGAGAATACGTTGATTGTTTTGTTTAGCACAATTCAGGGAACTTGTGCGTTTTCATAGTCGTACCAACACACGGACGATATAACAAAACTACCGCCAGGCGCAACGCACTGACGCGTTTCGACCTTCCTTGATCATCATCAGAGTACGATTTAAAGAATTGTTACCACCATCCGCGCAATCAATTATTTTGTAATTGTATTGTCTATATATATATATATATATATATATATATATATATATATATTATTGTAAAATTGTATTGCCTGTGTGTGTGTGTGGCGAAAGCTACAAACAGTTAATGTTCGTGACTGCATAGAAATTGTGCAGCCGACATTTCCAGTCAAGTTCAATGTATGCAAGACTGCTAGGGGTGAGAGCCGCATATCTAAATTTGATTTCCATATATATTCAATGCGGTTTGATCCTCGACAGTCAGTTTGCCGTCGTACTCTGATGATGATCATGGAAGGTCGAAACGCGTCAGTGCGTTGCGGCTGGCGGCTAGTTCTTGTTATGTTGTTCGACGACTGGTTAAAACAATGGGATTGGTGTTTACTTCAAGCTCACAAACTTGATTTAAAGAATTGTTACCACCATCCGAGCAATCAATTATTGTGTACACGGACGATATTTCGACAACTCATGCTGGCAGTCTTTTAATAAGCCACACTTGTTATAGCCCCCACATTGTAATAATGAGGATTGTTTAAAATTTCCTAAAATTATAGTACAACTTCTTTGAACGTAGAATTCTATGCTTCACACACATATCTATCTCGAAATAAGTTCTGCGCAAATATTGTATATGCACACAGCGTCGCTCCACTCGGCTATGCGTCAGGGGTATTAATCAATTGCTAGTTCTACGAGCTAACACTCCATGTGGCCGATCTTCGAATACGTTAGCGTCGTTATACTGCTTGTCAGGCTTTTTTTCAATATTTGTGGTAAATATCTGATCCGGAAAACTGTATTGTTCACTTTTTTTCCTGGGAATTTGAGATAGCTGCAATTGAGTTACATAATTAAGTTAATAAAGAGGCGATTTCGTTGCTCCGTGCAGGTTGTGCAAATTGTGATAGTACTGGCTTCAAACGGGGAACGTATCCAGGTGGTAGATTATTTCGTTTATTCCCATTTATTGTGCTGTGTGCATTTACCGCGGAACGATAAAAACATGGCCAAAGTTCATAGGTGCTTTAAAAGGTAATTATTACAAGTAGATGGTCGTCCGTCATTTTTGTGAAAAACTGTACCTAAAGAATTTGAATTCTAACTGGGTTCACTTATGTCACGATCGGTAGTCAAAACAGATCTTCTATGTCTAAAATGACTTCTCTCGTTGTGCTGTTATAATTTATCTGTGCAATAAATCCGACTTCAAGGCTTTCCGTTCTATTCGTTCGAAGTTTCTTTGTGCAATTAAGTTATGACCGCTTGCTGCATGGGAAGAATTTATTTTCTAAGGCCCGAGAAATTTATATTAGACTATTTCAATATATCTTGCCAACGTGGCATGGTGTCTCGTGTATAATGACAGGTCTCATCATCATCATCATGTTCAGCCACACAAAAGTCAAATGACTAATGTTTCACTGCTATATAACCATAAAGAGTTTAAAAAAGTATATAAGTGAATTTAGACAAATTATTATTGAGATTTACGAGAGAGAGAAAAGGAATACCTTGCTATTATGAGTAAATTTATCAGGATAACTCACAGAAATGAGGCGAACTAAACCTCTCCACAAAGCCATTATGGCCAAGTTAGCATTCGGGCAATACAGTACATCAGCAATGACAGATCTAGGGTGACTGGTTAGAATTTATTGAGATTCTAAATAAGTTCCACCTGAAGCTAAGTCTAACCGACAGCGTCGTTTGGTATATAACTTTAACTTGCGTGGCACAGCCAATAGAACAACAAACTTCGAAGCAAAAGTGTCCAGGTTCGGGTCCTGCCCGTGAAAATTTATGACAGTACTGGAAAAGTTCCTATTAGGTGCGGGACCGATGATTTGCTTTTGCTACATGATGCAACGCGTAGTTTATATTAAAAAAATTCATACCCACCCACCCATTATATATATATATATATATATATATATATATATATATATATATATATATATGGGAGAGAGAGAGAGAGAGAGAGAGAGAGCTTACTTGGTCTAGATTTAAATATGGAAAATGTCAGGCCTCACGACCATAACTACGTTGGTTCGTACCAGAAACTTTGTCATATATCTGATCGGTACCATAAGTAAATAGTCACCATGCGCTAAAAAGAAATTTCGATATTTCCAGCATTTCTGTCACTGGCTGTTATTACAAGCCGTTCTAAAAGGCAGATATGTCAAGGAAGGGCTTATTGAGGGCGATTACGACGACGTGGTCTGTATTATTTTGGCAGTATTCTTGACACTGTACAAATTTAATTTTTTTCTTCTTTTCCGATTGGTTTGCTCAGCCATGTCGGCATAGACACTTCCCAAGAACTTGATACGAGGGGGTATAGATTTTCGATTATCTATTTATGAATCTATGCATTTAATGTTGGGTTATTTGTTATATATATTTTTGTTTGCATATGGCCAAGTGGACTTTTGATGAATTATTATTCTATCACCGATGTGTGTATCTGCACTTTGATAGTTTCGTGATTGAATATGTATATATATATATATATATATATATATATATATATATATATATATATATATATATATATATATAACGAGAAATGGAGAGCGTGTGTCGAATTGCCTTTTACTGTGTGATGATTTCAGATACTGGTGCATAAATTATGCATTAATTGCCTGGCAAAACACCACTACGTGTGTATCATAGGAAAATACGGAATTGACTATTCTACTTTTGTTTACATTAGAAGTACTTTAAAAAGCATATTCTCGTGATACATTTTTGATAGCGCAGTGCATTAATGTTGTAACCCACATAACTTAATTAAATTACATATACCCGGTTGTTTATTATTTTTTCTACCTGTCATCTTTGTTTATAGGTTAGTAGTTAAAATTAGGTTCGCATATAAAACTTCTATATATACGGATTCGTCCAATTCGCTGGGAAGTTCATGTTTGCTTTTAATTCGACTGCTCAGTCGAGCACTTTTCTCTCAGCTAGCTCTAGAAACAAACTGGACAGATTTTTACATGGCAGAGAAAGACGAATTTAACAAAAATAAAGTTTTATGGCGTGTGACCCGTTCGTCTACCAGGATGTCTACATGTGCATCACATTACTTGATTGGAAGCGCTGCATGATATGACATCAATTTAAGCTCAATGATGATATTGTTGTGGAAATCTAATGAAATAATTTTCGTAACTTTATTTTATTAGCTGGGTAGAGCCAACTGCGAAGTTTGATCTTGGTTATCGTCATCATAATCAACAGTCACAGCCATACAAAAGCCAGAATTGACTAATGTTTGACTGCCATGTAAAAATAAGAAGCGAACTTTGTAATTCGTATTGTTCATGGTTAAATGTGAACTTTAATAGAACACTAGGTCGCCCATTCCTAGTGAGGATTGTTTGTATCCCGAGTTTTTCTTTTCCTGGATAGTCTGCCAACCAAGGCTGATGAGCACTATCTGTCCAGATGCCAGTGGCCAAAGTTTCCTTCAGCAGCTTAAACTTGCCCTTCGCGTCTGGCACGCTTGCTCTTATTCTGTCACGACACATTTAACAATAAAAGTTACCGCGCAGTTAGATAAAACTCGAGGCTTCGCAGGAAACTGGATGATGGCTGTGTCTCTTTTAGATTCGGCAAGGTTCATGCTCCATTCCCGGGATGACTAACTTGTATTCGCCGGTCGTTAGGCCGGAATTTCTATGTCTGAGGGCCAATTCATGGTTATGAAGTGATAGTGAAATCCACGAGAAACTTTTATTGCCGATTTCGCTTTGCTTTAAAACTGATTTAGCCCTAATAATGTTTGTGTATTGGTCTAGGTTGCTTCATTTCTGTGTGCTACCTGGGTAATTATCTTCATCTGAATCAGATTCTCCAAATATTTAATTAACATATTTTGAAATATGATATAACTGTCTTTCAATACTAGTCCAAAACATCATTTAGTGTAATATCTTGCGGCATTGCTACTGCTTTAATAAATTGATTTATAAACAAGAGCATAAACAAATTTTCCTGCGCCACTGCAGTACTGCAACAGTAAGCGCTGTTTAGCGGCACTTCCATAGTGTGTACCTGGTTTTTTGCTTTTTAATTTTTCAGCTGGCGAAACAGACCGCTGAACGTGAGGCTGCTGAAACGGAGTCACGTAACTTCCGTGAACGTTTTGATCAGTTGCGCATGCAACAGTTTGTTGCCGCCAGACAGGCAAAAGCTGCAGAAACTCTTGCTGCCGTGAATGGTCCATTCACCATTTGGCGTAATCGAAAGCAGAAGACGTCCATCTCCACCGTTACAAAGGTTTGTTTGGTTGACATTTGTAGTTTATCAGGCAATACATCAGATCTTCACGTCCAAATTGTTGGGGGCAATTTCAATAATAATAAATTTAAGGCACCACGAATAAATAAATGACAGTCAATTTATGGTTATTCTGTTAATGCAGGTGTAATTTTTTTATCTGACATGTGGCTACTTTGTTTTAGAATTTATTAAAGTAAACAGATTTATCATAATTAACAAATTATCATAAGGAAGTCAATATTTCATTTTAAATTAGCATGCTTGTAGTACCACAGTAAAACTATGCTTACTTACTTACTTTACTGCGACTGACTCCTTTTGGAGGATAAGCCGGCTCCATTGATATCATTTCATGGAGTTCCTTGGGAATTTGGTACAAGTGGTGTCCCCTCACCACTCGGCTTTTTGATCGAGGACGCATCTCTAGCCTTTGCACATCCAAGCGCAGTCTGCAAGGCAGCAGTAAGGTGCATGGTTGCCGGTGGCTGTTGAGAGCTCATTCGCCATTCGGAAGTACGGGGTACTGTCCAGGAGTCCATGTAATCCTGTGGCTGTTGAACCCTTTTGTGGCGGGGAACACACGCCGAGTCATGGTGCCGTCGTCGGGCTCATGTGGTATTTTATAGGAGATCCGATTGCCGGTCGGAAATTCCACCACGCCCTGGTGACACCACCGCCATAGCCCCGTTAGCCCATGTACGATCGGCCATCGAGACATGGTTGACACCGTCGTACCACGTTGAGGAGGGGATGGACTTTACGACGGAGTAAAACTATAGTAGTAGTTTTGCTATGTTGTTCGACGACTAGTTAAATAAAATGGGATTGGTGTTTACTTCAAGCTCGCAAGCTTGATTTAAATTGAAACTATGCATTTGAAAATGATGCTATTGTTCAACCATACAATACTGCAAAATTGTTCATCATTCCAAGCGTCTAATTACTCTTGCTTTGTGTTTTCATTCTCGATAACTGGTAAATGAATGTCGTGTGTAGGAGTGCACATCCCAGCCGACTGCTCGATCAGACGAAGCAGGTGTTGTTGCCTGCTCTGAAAACAAGAATTCCGTTGAAAGGCAAAATCAACGTCGAAGAAGCAATTCTGATAGTGCAATTACACCGCCGCTAAGTCGTGTTGGCAGCAAACAGGTGCCTGGTGAACGCTGTCAGGGTCCAACTACTCTATCGCCCTCGTCTCAGTACAACACCGTGGAAGCCACCTCGAATGAAAATAAATTTATGGCCTCGTCTAGTAGCCATCAGGTGAGAGATTGTATGCTCTGTGTGTCTGGACAAAGTTTTATTCGAAATGTATACAATGTCAAAATCAAGAAAAAATTTCTACTCTTATTGTCAGGCCTGAATTAAAAAGTTCAAACTAAATCACTATCCTTCTGGTTATGAATTTATGTTGATAAACATTACTATAAAGTCGATTTGATTCAAACAAATCGGTGTCCAAGTGGGGTTATTTCAAACTATTATCGCCATGCATCTGTAATCACTTTTTGAAACATCTTTCAGCTAATCTGAAGGGAGAACCAAGACAGAAATCACCGGCTTGACGGCCGGCACAATCGACGGAAGCCGAACGTAGAACATTATTACATGGTGCGAAGTAATAATATCTGTGTAATTTGTAATTAGATATCTCGTACCTGGTCACAAATTAGTTCAAATAGGACTGAAAAGATCTGTCAAAGTTCGCATAAATAAGCTTTATACTCTCTTTGTTTCGCAGTTATTTTTTGGTGTTGCTCAGTCGACTAAGAGCATATATATATATATATATATATATATATATATATATATATATATATATATATATATAGTCGTGTACCAATTCCATGTAAGCAACATCTTTCATTGATTATCCTTTGTAAATTTTGTTCGACTCATAGAAAAGTTGGTTGTTTTTCGTTTCATTTCTTTTTAAATCTTAGCCTCGTGTGATATCCAGATCAGTTTCGGCGAAGAATATTGTTCCTGTCACTACTGTTAGTGGGCAGGATGCCGGTCTGGATACGAATTTGCACGAGGCCAATGACGTTGCTGGATACTCACTTTCAAGTCTCCTGGACTGCTCCGTTGAAACCGGGCCTCTCTCCAGCGCTCAATTCGACGACCAGCATGCACAATCTCAGCTAAATGGAGCTCCGGTCATTAACCGATTGTCTGTTAGATGCCTCGGTGGAGCTGGTTTGGGACTAGGCCTTGAGACTATGGCGTCTTTGTTACAAACTGACGACTTGTCAGCAAAGACAGCTAAGATTGTGGAGCTCGAGGTAGAATTACTGTATATTGAGAAGTGTATTTTTAGTCTACCTTGTCCATGCACGTCATTTTTCAGCTATAATAATTCGATAGCATGTACATACACAGTCATCGATTCTTCTATTCAATTACTGCATGCGTGTTTTGTTTGTGGGTAGTTTTTATTTGGAAACTTCTCCGCGCCTTCAATTTATTTATTGTTGTCGCAGTCAGGCATTGCACCACTAAGCGACGCAGTATGAAGAAAAAAATATTCAGATTAATTGAGTTAAAGTATTTTATGTAAAAACGTCTGCTTTTTCAGCTCTTTACCTTCGAAAAAATTAATTATTTTGGGAAAACCATCTTTGTAAAGCTGTTTGCTTTTACTAAACATATATCATATTTTGTGAAAAATGTTTTTTCGCATTTGTCTATTAAGTATTGAGTACTTGGCAAGAAGGTATTCCACGTAGAATAAGGAGGTTCTTGTCAAATTCAGGGTGGAATTTCTGCAGCCAATTATGACGGACCTGATCTCATGCACACACAAGTGGCAATGGCGTTCGCTGGTGTTGCCGTGTCAGTTGTTTCGTGTAAATAGTTTTAATCATATCATTCTTACATCCGTAGCTTGATGCAGCTCAGGTGTGAACATGCACTATATATATATATATACCATCCTCCGTTTCTATTGTTTCATGCATAGAATAGGATTATTGGATTGGTTAATTTTGAAAATGTGTAGACTTAATAGCGTGAAGTTTACAGGCCCATTGAAGTGCTCTTCTGTCCTTGTCGCCTTATGAGTGCTAGTCTCATATGGTTTACTTCCTACCTGAATTTGCCATGGCTTATGTAGGCAATAACTGTTGTCAGCAATATGTAATATTATTCATAGAAAAATAATTTTAAATGCTAAGATTTCGTTTCTGTTATGTTTCAACTTCTTAATGAGGGTCAAACTACTTGACAAAGGCAATTCAACTTGCAATTGTATATAAACTAAATGTCCCTTTTAAAATGCACTTAGTTATCAGGATTGTTTTTCATCATTTCATTCACATTTACACATGCTAACTGATTGCATAATACGAAAAAAACGTTAAAAGTTCCTACACAACAAATAGGCTATATAAATTTATTTTTGCTGTTTAAGCCCTTATATTTATTCACAGTTTTTATGTGCAACACTTTGAAGAAAATAAACATAAATTCAACTACTTTCTTATATCTTTGAAAGTTTGTATTGCACCAATCGATGCAATTAAAATAGGGACGTTTTTCGCACATGGTGTGGTAGCTAAAATCGGAAGAATGTTTTTTTACGCCCGATAACACGATAGTTATCAAGTTTAGACGATAACGTTACTCGAAACTACGACGGTTTCTTGCTTACTTATAACCTAGTAGTTAGATAAGAAAGAAGTTTAAGTGCTATTGACAATCCTAGCTTCAGAGGGTGAATTCGGCTCATGGGAAGGAGCCAAATTTGGTCGATGACCTGTCTTTTACTAGCAAAATCGGGAAGGCTTCTTCAATTCAGGTGAGTTTGTAAAAAAATTACTTAACTGCAAAAAGCGAAAAGCTTTTATTTTATGGCCTCATGTTCGATTTCACTGCACGATTAACAAATTCGTCAAATAAACAGTGATGGAACGAAAGAGACAGTATCAGGCACGTGGACCTCGTTTATGCTGCTGATGTAAAACCAACTGCTTCCGGATCTAAAACTATAATTTCAATACTTTAAATCCAGTTTTCGAGCTTGAAGTAAACACCAAGCCCGTTGTGTTTAAAAAGTTGTCGAAAAACAACAAAACTACTATCGGTCGCACGCACTGACACGTTTCGACCTTCCATGGTCATCATCAGAGTACGACGGCAAACTGACTATCGAGGATCAAACCACATTGAATATATATGGAAATCAAAATTAGATAGGCAGCTCTAACCTATATCAGTCACGTATAAATATTTTCAATAGTTATGTGAAAGTGAAGCGCTAGTTTTTAAAATGTCTATGTAATGTCGCTTATAGTGATGATAAGGATGATGTGCGACTGGTCTGAGACTCATAGCTGCCTTGGCAACTATTAGCAAGTTGCACGATGAAGCAAATCTTTGAGGTATGCTTCATTCAAACAATAATCTTGTTAGCAGATCGGTTTTAGCCGTGTTTTATTGTTATTTGCATATATTTTCAGGGTAATATTTACTTTCTTTTAAGTCGTCGCTCTTAGTTAAGAAACATAGATTGCGACATTTTGCATATTTTCTTGTATTGACCATTGAGCCTTCTCCTCACTGAGCCACTTAGGTAATTTGAATGTGTGACCAGCCTGTGTCCTATTGAAGCAGTAGACAAGAGTTCTCAAAAATGTGAGATTCTAGCGGTCAACAAGGTCCAGTTGTTAATTCTGACTCATAGATGAAAGTTCTGGAATCTGTTAGGAGAATTAGATCTTCGTTGAAACTGCTGTGTACGAATTCAGTCAAGTTCTCTATCCATTTAGCTAAGTGTCACTTATTGTTTTCTGTTGGTTGTTCTGACCTCTTTAGTCTGACTTGCTGAAAATTTTCTTTTTATGTTTTCGCTAGCGATCTCTTACCACGTACCTCTCGTGAATAATATCTGCATTCACTTAAATGGATTTGTGGGATAGTTATCTGGTATAGTTCATTTATTTCACTAAGCACTACATTAGTTTATTGTCGTTCCTCTTCTATGCCGCAGAGACTTGAAAGCGAGATTTTACTATCAGCCGTCAGCGCCTCGACAGATTTTTAAATCCGCGTATTCTCTCTGTTTGGTTTTGATCATTACCAGGTGAAGGACAAGAGGCATAAAGGACGAGCAAAATTTATGAGCCTACAGATTAGATTTTTAACATAATCATGGTTGCGATCTTCATATAAACACCTGACCTATTAGGTACATACATTTTTCAGTATATACTAAGAAATGTATAGTATAGATGAGGCAATTCATCCAATAGACCGGTCTCGTCCTTATTGGGAACTCATCACGTACTGGCCAGAATTTTCCGCGGACAGGGCTCGAACGTGGGCACATCTGCCCACATGACTGTGAGAAATCTGTGTAATTATAGCAGTAAACGTGGTCCATTGTAGAGTTTTTTGGTTAATAATTCTGTCTTATAGCCATGGGCTCTTCTGTAACCCTCCATGCGTGAGACTTAGATCTTCGTTTATCTGTGTATATAGATAACTGTTTAAAGTGTATGCCTTGACCTCTCGCAGTCCAGGCTACGTTTTGGCCTTACACATTAATATGTTTCCTGTTTTTAAATGAAGCAATACAGTGAAAATCGCATGGATGTTGTATTTCCCATTTCGCCTTGCCTTGAACTAACTTGGCCACAATCATGTGTGTACAATTCTAGGTTTTATAATTTAAGTGTATTCTCTGGTAAAGTATCTCAATATGAACTTGATCCTCACCTACATAAACCCCTATCAGTTGACAATTTTTTTCTCATTTTCAATTTTGGATTTTTGTTCATAATTATTCCTTCCCCCGCTTTTACATCGCAATGAAGCATCAGTTATTAAAGGCTTTCGTATCGTAGACGATGATAAGGATGATGGTGAGGGTAATGGTGATTATTTTTTATTATGAGGATGATGATGATATTAATATTGATGAAAATAAAGCTAATGATCAGGAGAGTGATAATGTTAATTTTAATGATGAGGATGATAATGTTGATGGTGATTTGAAGAAGCATGGAAATGCTCATGAGGCGAAGGTGGTGAATGATGAGGATGAGAATAATAATGTTAATGATGAGGATATTAATTATGATTATGGTGATGATCCAGGAAGAAGTGTGGGATAATAATTATATTGATCAGAATGATGATGATGGTGAGGAGGAAGAGGAGGTGAATGATGAGATGGATGAAGACGATGATGAGGTGGAGTAGTATGATGATGATGATGGTAATTATGCTGATGAGAGTGAGAGGAAGATGAAGATAATGGTGATAAAGAGGAGGATGGGATGATTTTATGAAGATGTTAATGATGATTATTATTATATGGATGAGGATGTTGTTGATGATGCAAAGGAAGAGGTGGATGATGATGAGAATGACGATGATATTAAGGAGGATGATAATGATGATGAGAACGACGACGACAATGGTTATGATGATTAAGCTGATGTGAATGGAGATGAAACTGCTATCAATATATATATATATATATATATATATATATATATATATATATATATATATATATATATATATATAAATTTACTCTTTGCACGAGTCAGACAAATTATTCTATTCTAAAAACTTGAAATGCCTGCGTGATCTCAGTGAATAATGTGTGAGTAAGACAGACAATCGTATGTGGTTAACTGGGAAGCTTAATTAAAATGTGAACCAAAATAAGTGATGGTTAGTCATGAAAATTATGAAAACTAAGAGCTCTAGAAAAGTAACTAATCAATTAAACGATTAAATTTAGAAGGACTGTTCTCAATAATGGATAAACCAGTAATTAGACATTTATCGTACTAACATGTTCACCTTAATCCGATCTTCTATTGGAGCAAGCTTCAGATTCTGATTCATGCAATCGTCTTTTCCTGTCACTAGCTAATGCTGTTCTCCAAATCGAACCTAACGATTTTTTCACGGTTTTGTTATTCGTAATATCCCTAGATTTAATTTCGATAGATTCTCTAATCAATCTTGTCATCCTGTTTCGATTGTATATTGCAGTGTCTGAAATCATCCCAGTTAATGGTGTGCCCGGTATCCACTGCATGCGGGCAAGATAAACTCTAGCAACATAGACATACTTACACGTATCTCTACTTTCTCCTCTTTTTACCTTGATTATACACACTGTCTCACCAACATCCATGAGAATTTAATCATTGCATAGAAGTTCAAACACTCCTGATGTGTGTAGGGGTTCATATTTTCTTTTTTGTTAGTGATTCTAGTGACCGGGGTATTGTGTCCACCTATGTTGGATGGTCCACGTACTTGGATGTCTTCTGTATTTATTATTAGCGTATCGTCTAGACGAGCCTTAATTGTGCCTAATTCTGCAGTTAAATTATTCATTTGAGACGCCAGTGCCTGAATCAACGCTTCGACCCCATCAGAAGACATATTTAATTGTGCCATAAATGCTTTATTTTTACTCAATTATATATAGAATTTTGCACGCACAACAACAATCTATTTAATAAAACAAATTTACACATTAATTAATATATGTGCACATCAGCTCAACGTCTGCTTTCTCATTGTGCTGCCTGCTTACTTCTTATCCGGGCGCTTCTGCGAGGAATTTCTGTTGAAATAATGTCTGCCCTAGATAAGACCTTTTGCTCATTATTTGTCTTAAAGGTGGCTATTGCCACATCTTCCCCCCCTCAGGAATCGGCTTTCGCACTCTGCTTAAACGATCCAGTGCCACAGCTCGTGGTCCATCGGGCAGGCTAACAAAAACAGTATTGTGCTCGGCGTCCACCCTCTCCACGCGATACGGCCCATCATTGACAGCCTGCAGTGCCATGGGCTCGACCCTCGCTACCATGACATAATCGCCGACCTTCAGGCGAGTGCGTGTCGGTTGCCTTGCATAGCTTTGTCGCTGTGTTGCGCCTACATATTCAGTTAACTGTTTTAGTCGTTCCTGAATATCCGCTATGGTGCAGCGCTCATGGGACCCTTGGATTACCGGTTCACCTGGCAGTCTTACGTGTCCTCCATAGACCATGGTCGTTGGAGCAAAACCTGTCGCTGTTGAGACTGTAAAGCGCATGGCCCGCTCAACCAAATGTAATTTGTCTCTCCACGTTCCCGGGCTTTCGTGGCACCAATATCGCAGTACCTCTTTCATCGTCCTATGTGCGCGCTCAGCTGTTGCATTGGTTTGCG
>JAQBSW010008283.1:0-35203 GCA_029291075.1 Eudiplozoon nipponicum | reverse complement strand
TTTGCATGTAAAGGTCTTTCTCAGTGTATTGCAAAGTGAAGTCTGAAATCTGGTCATTCTTGTACTGATGGCTTGAAAGTTGACCAACTCTTCGCATTGTTGTCCGTTACGTGTACAAATGTAATTTTTCCGAATGTAGTATTTCGTTTCCCCTTGTTCCGTATCTTTGTTTGGTAACAGCGCAGGTGCGGATTCCGATGTTGAATGCTCATATTTTTTTCGGAATTTCTGTCTCCGTATGTGCAGCTGCTTTCTCTCCTTCAGTTTGTTGCCAATCCGATCGAATGATTGTTGATACTATTCGAGGTAGAGAAAGACAATAGTTTTCCCTTAAATACTGTTTGTTGCGAAGACCTAATATATATGCAAGTATGTATTAGGTTTTGCGAACCTAGTAACAAATTAGTTTAGTTGTAACCAGAAGGATAAACCAAAGGCAGTATGAACGGAAAGTATAATCTCATGCACATTCGTTTCGTGCTTACTGGCGACTCATCAGCAGGAGCCGGTATTACGCCCTTTAACCACTATATATTTGGTAGAAGAATGTGGAATAATAGGACGGTACAATCTCCTAGACGAATGTGTAACCCTGTAATAGTGAAGCTAACATAATCTGAAGTCAACGACAATACGACTTCAATGCTAACTCACACTATATAAAATATATACTGAGTCTGTAAAGGATACTAACACTATGGCTATTGTGTTAGTAACTGATACCTTTTTGAAATCAATGAGTACCGGATACTAACACTATGGTTTCCGAGTCGGTACATGATACCAACCTGATGGATATAAATTTATGCTAAAGTTCACCCAAATTGAGAATTACAACAATTTGCTCATATTTTTTGGAAATTTCTGTCACGGTATGTGCATCTTATTTTTCCTCTTCAGTTTGTTGCCAATCCGACTGAATGTTTGTTGAGTCTGGTCGAGGGCGTGTCTAGTCTTTCCTGGATACTAGTAAATTTTTTTTGAATTTTGTTATTCGTGGTCAGTCGATTATAATATCATGTTGATGAAACCTTTGACTATTTATGCCAAGTGTTTGGTGTTTTATATATAGGGCTTCATAAACATATAATAATTTTTCTGATTGTGCTTTATGCGGAATTGAGAAATTGGTCAAATTGACTGGGTGCCCCATTTCCAATATATGATTAGAAATAGCTAATTTTCCTGACGGTGCCAAGCCTTTTTTAATAACAGCTGACAAAGAAACGAAGGAACTCACTAGGAACTTGGATAAATCTCCGACAAAATGGCAATTTCCTACAAATCCAGACTAATTTATTCAAAATTATTCAAAAGTGAACGCGACATTATTGACATTCAGGCTGGAATGGAAAATTGCTACAATGACTTAACGAAAGACATCGCCCAACAGGCATTCAATGGACAAGGACTGAAAGCTGAGATAGTTAGCGCACTTGAACCATACAAGAAGGAATTCAAAAGCAGCCAAATCATTACAAAAATACACATAGAATAACTCCGCAAACTATAATTAGACAAACCTATATGACTTGCCACACCCGACAAAGGATCATGAGTTGCTATATTATTGGAGGTCCATGAATGAGATTAAAAATGATCAATCGAAATTCAAACAAGACAGAACTAAAAGATAATTCACAAATATCGTATCAGGAATAAATGCAATTCTGATGAAGATGGAAAAACACGTCTTATCAACGATGGCTTATTCCGATATTAGATCAAAACTCATAGAAGACAACTAATAAGCAAACCCGTCGGAACAAAAATTGCAAGATTGTACGGTAAATCAAAAACCCATAAAGCCGTGACAGCCTCAGGAGCTCTTTCGATGCGGCCTATTATGTCAATGATCAATACCCCGCAACCTAAACCACCTAAGTTTCTCTGCAAAATATATCAACCAGTACGAAATATCATAAACGCAAACAATATCAAGGACTCCTTCAAGCTAACAGATGAAATGAAGGAGAAGAACATTCTACAAAATAGAATGGTCTCGCTTGACGTCTCATTCTTATTTACGAACATTACACCGGATAACATAACGACGAACTTGTGTGGCCTGATTAAAATTGAGCTTTACGTTTTTCCTTTAGACACCAATGAAATCAGAGAACTCATATTAGCATGTACAAAAAATTTATATATGGAGGGAAATACCATATATATATAGAGAGAGTATATATATATATATATGCATAAGTAATATACATATATATTTATATACATACGTAGATGTATACAAGAATAGACATATAAAAGCATACATATATACATAAACTCGTGTATGAATATATAATTATATCTATGCACACGTAAATACATAAATACATAGTAAGTACGTACATAAGTATATGTATATTCATACCAATATTCAAACATAAATGCATAAATATATTCATACATACATACGTACATACATGTATATATTAAACTACTTAATTTACACATTTGTACAAATACGGATATATACAGATCAAACACCAAGGAAATTTCATTTATTTAAGCATTATATTACTATATGCATAATAAATTTTGCTTACTGTTTAACATAGGATTTGTAATAGACTTGAGTGTAGTCACGTATATTTTGCGTCTTCGCATCACCAGTGTAGCTAAGCGCTTATCCCAGATCGCCATTTGGCTCCTACCATTCACCAGAATTCCGCCAAGTCACCAAATTGTAATTTATGTTTTCCACGTATTTAAATGATCATCCGATAAATTTATTGGCACGACTGTATAACTAAACAAAAACACCTAAATTTAAAGCGAGTCACGTTAAAATTTATGTTCACGTTAAGGGGAAAACGGTGGAGTACCACAGCATTTTAACGTATTTTAAATTTTTTTGCAGCTTAGTTGATAGAATCTAGTATCATCATCCTTCATTGGTGTTTTTTCCGCAAATTCAAAGTTTTTTAAAATTTATTAACCATTTTTTTCAGATTATTACCTTAGTTTTGCAGTTGTTAAGCAGTTCTTGAATTTCATATATTCTGAATCTTTGTTTATTGAGATTTCCGAATTTATCGTCGATAATTAATTTATATTGCAAATCAAAGTTTACATAGTTTGATTATTAAACGTGATAAATGTTTATTACACACATATGCCAGTTGTGTTTCAAAAACGTTAAAATCTGTGTAAATTGGTTTATCTCAAGCAAGAATGATTATATGCTCGTTTCTTATCTTGAAAGTTTGTGGAATTTAAATATATGTATCATAATGTCAAGAAATGTCACACTTTCTGAAAATATGCGCATTTTAATTTGCTTGCATTTTTAGTTGATTTTTGGCAATTATATCTCCCAAAATAGGCTGAGATTACACTATTTTACTAAATTTCAAATGTAACATTTTTGCGATAAATATTTAGCGTATTAAAATAATTACATCAATTTGAGTGGAAAAGAATTTATTAACATTTTTATTTCACCTTTCCAGCACGAAATATTACATTCGGTCCTATCATTGATCTTTTAACATACTACAACTAAACTTTTTTCAAAACAGAAGTTTTATAAAAAAACTGGTGCTATGAAGTTTTGGTATCATCTTATATATGCTTATCATTTTCCCTTAAAGGTGTCCAGGTAACTCAAAAATATCCGTGAAATCTCTTTTTTTAATTCTACAAATGTTATATTCTGTTTGTTGCCGAGAATTAATGTATATACAATTGTAAGCTAGGTGTTGCGCACCTAGTAAGAAATTAGTCAGTCAGGGCCAGAAGGATAAACCATTTTCACATGCACACATGGCTTTGTCCTTTATAGAAACTTATCATTAGAAGCCGGTATTTCGCCCTTTCGCCACAATATATATAATTTCGTGAGGAATGTGAGACAACTGGACGGTATAATCTCCTATATGAATGTGTATTCAAACAGTGATGTACTTAGCTTCATATAGGATTTCCAATAACGCGTTTGCAAAGCCGATCGGCTAAATGTAATATCTAACATATCAATTATGGCTAACACTAACTTAGTTTTAGAGGCTAGCCAAATTTCTTTTGTTAATACGGAAATAATTGAGATGTATGTTAAAATATACACATTAAATAAAGGTATTTCAACAGAATATCTTATTAATTGATGATTTTTAAAATCTTATTAGTTTAATCTAGACAATATGCCTTGTTTAGACATCAAATCGGTGGCCAATAAAAATATTGCAAGATTGTGTTTAAGATAAACAGCGAGTTTGAGAATTTAATGCCCGAGGATAGAGAAATTAAAAAATTCAGTGAAAGTTTAAATTTATAGATTCTTTTTATGTAGTGCACTTAAACCAGGCGAAGGGACATGCGCATAAATTAATTTCCGATCCAAGGATTCAATTGGTATCTGGTGTAGTAATGTAATGAATGTCACCTAAAAAAGTAAGGCACTCAAGATCCTAGACGTGTGTTTCTATTTCCAACAGGAAATTAGGCTCCAAAATGTTTGTATGCTAGTTCACGCTGATAATATACCGACAGGCCGACTGCCCAGTAAGGCAAATCACCTACTCCAACGAAGAGATATACGAATATATATATATATATATATATATATATATATATATATATTGATAGTTTCTAATTTCACCATTTTTAAAATGTAAGAACAAAACAACGTACTCCATGGAATAACATTTATTAATAAATCTTATTTCTACCAGTATCTACAGCCATTGTTCTGAATTAGTTAGTATATTCGTTCATCCAATCCCACTGTACATGTGTTGTAACCAATCTCCTCTTCGTTATGCTTGCCTTTGCTTTGTGCAATTTAGACCACTGCTATTGCGCAAAAGCTGCAGGAAGTTTATCTTCGTGACTGCATAGAAATTATGCAGCCGAGATTTACAATCATGTCCAATGTAGGCGAGACCACTAGAAATGAGAGCTGCATATCTAATTTTGCCTTCAATTTATATTCAATGCGGTTTGATCCTCACTAGTCAGTTTGCCGTCGTACTCTGATGATGGAAGGTCGAAACGCGTCAGCATGTGTGACTGACAGTAGTTTTGCAAAGTTGTTCGGCGACTCGTTAAATACAATGGGAATTGTGTTTAATTAGAACTCGCAAACTTAATTTAAAAAAATTTATATCACCACCCACGCAATCAATGTTTGTATATTTGTAAACCGGAATTAGTTTAATGTATATATTTTGTCAATATAAGCTCAAAATTTATAAGATAGCATATATAATGGTTTTTATATATAATCATATATATATATATATATATATATATATATATATATATGTTGTTCGACGACTGGTTAAATATAATAAGATTGGGTTTACTTCAAGCTCGCAAACTTGATTTAGGGAATAGTACAATTTAGCCCAACTAATATCCGCCGAAGGAATTACCAAAATCAGAAGAAATTTTTAAATCAACCATTTTACATCAGAAGTTATTGCCTAGTGTTTACAAATGATACCAACGTGTCAATACGTGATTTCTATGCACAGCGATATCTGAATGAACCACAAAATACATTGTTCAAATTGGTCTACACCTGTTCAAAATTAGTTTCATCTTCATGCACCAAACTTGCATGTAAACATTTTCTATTGAATTACCTCTTTTTAAAAAAGCCGATATATCAAAAGACTAGAACATTATTTTTATTTATGGTGCTTATGCAATATCATCTATTTTTCAGGAATGCCGTTTTATTATGTAATCTTTTTAAATCTCAACTTCCATTACCTCACCAGCATCATTTTATGTTTGAAATTTGTACACAATTCTATCCTCATTGTCATAAAATTCCATTATTATAAGATTCGAATTAATTTCATTCTTGTTTAAATTATATATATATATATATATATATATATATATATATATATATATATGTTATAGAAGCTACATACATGTTTTTCCTACTACATATATGCGCAGCGATTTAATCCTGATTAATCAATTCTCTGTAATGCTCTAATAATGATAATCGAAAGTAAAAAAACGCATCAATACGTAGGTCGGTAGTAGTTAGTGTATGTTTCGCCAATGTTTAATTAGCATTCGTTTGGTTTTGAAAGTTAGATTTAAAGATTTACGAACCCATGCCTATGATAGGCTAACGTTTTTGTCTGTTCTGACGCCTAATCAAACCGGCATCAGTTATACATTCTGATGCTTTACGCAAACCTTGGACAATAATACTAATTTTTTAACCCAGTGCCGAGGTGGTCTTTCTAATTTCTCTTGGCTTATTGACAATTACCCTTGTAAATATAATATTACTTTTATAGCGGATTATGGCATCGTCTTATTGTGATAGCAATATCTGGAGCAGTTAGTAATTATGTATTAGGTGTTGCGAACCTAGTACCAAATTAGTTCAATTATGACCAGAATGATAAATCAAAGACAGCATGAACGAAGGGAATAATATCGTGCACATTCGTTTCGTGCTTACTGGTGACTCATCAGTAGTAGCCAGTAATACGCCCTTTACTCACTATATATTTAGGTGAGGAATGTTGGATTATAGGACGGTACAATTACTCACCCAAATATATAGTGGTTAAAGGGCGTAATACCAGCTCCTACTGATGAGTTGCCACTAAACATGAAACGAATTTGCACATTCGTTATGCTTCACATTCATGCTGTATTTGGTTTATCCTTCTGGTCAAAGTTTCGCAACACCTTATACATACTTGCATATATAATAGTTCTCCGCAAGAAACAGTATTTAACTATTATATATTAAAATGGTGAACTGTTTTGAAAATCATTAAAGCAGACGAAGGAGAGTACAATGTGATACATCAGTGCACTGCATGACTTACCTTTTCCACACTATACAATTCTTAGTTTATACTGACATATGTAAGTAATTATTGGGTCAGGAGTTTATATCAAGACCGCAACCTTGATTATAGTAATTGTTATCACCACCCGCGCAACCAATGTTCGTTTAATTATATAAATATTTCCATTATTGTCAACACAGGAAATTATATCTAAAGTATTTGGAAATTATCACCTTTGGCTTTACGTCCCTTACATAGCCTATATTACACCTCTTTTAAAAATGACTTGGCAAATGTGAGATTAACACAAGGCCAAAGTAAGTTAACCAGTCACAAAAATGGCGGCAATCGCACAACTCGACACATTTCGATCTACCACGTTCATCACCATATTCAATGAGTTGAAGATTACATAGGTATTTATATATATATATATATATATATATATATATATATATATATATATATATATATATATATATAAATATGTGCATTTCTAGTTTCATCATCATTAGTCAATTCCTCGTTGTGCTCTGAGAACGACCAAAGTAAGATTAAATAGCGCCAGGCAGTTCGACTGACGATAGTCTTACTTATGCTTGAAGTCAAGCTTGTGAGCTTGAAGTAAACACCAATCCCATTGTATTTAACCAGTCGTCAGACATTATAGCAAAGATACCGGCAGACGGATGTTCTGACGCTTATCAACCTTCCATGATCATCATCAGAGTACGACGGAAAATTGACTAGCAAGGACCAAACCACAATTAATATATGAGGAAAGATAAATTAGATATGCGGATCTCACCTCTTGTAGTCTCGCATACATTTAACTTTAAATGAAATGTCGGCTGCGCAATTTCTACGCAGTCGCGAACATCAAGGTTTTTGCAGATTTCGCGACAAATAAATATATAGGCAATACAATTAAACAACAATTGATTTCCGGGTGGTGTTAACAGCTCGTTAAATCAAGTTTGCAAGCTGTAAGTAAACACCAATCCCATTGTATTCAACCAGACGTCGAACAACATAGCCAAATTACCGCCGGTCGCACGCACTGACGCATTTCGACCTTCCATGCTCATCATCAGAGTACGACGGAAAACTGACTATCGAGGATCAAACCGCATTGAATATATATGGAAATCAAATTTAGATATGCAGCTCTCACCGCTAGCTGTCTCGCATACATTGAACTTGACTGGAAATGTCGGCTACACAATTTCTTTGCAGTCACGAACATTAACTGTTTGCAGCTTTTGCCACACACACATATATAGACAATACAATTAAAAAATCAATTATTGCGCGGGTAGTAATGGAAATTCTTTAAATCGAGTTTGCAAGCCTGAATTAAACGCCAATTCCATTTTATTTAACGTGTCGTTGATCAACGTTGCAAAAAACAATATATGTTGTTTGACGACTGGTTAAATACAATGGGATTGTTGTTTACTTCAAGTTGGAAAACTTGATTTAAAGAATTGTTACCACCACCCCGGGCAACCACTGATAGTCTAATTTTATTACCTAGATAGTCTTAATATTGTGCTTTTCTCGTGTTTACGAACTTAATTTAAATCATTGTTATCACCAACTGTACACGCAGTGAGTTTATATAGATTACACGTGACTGGAGTGTCAGTTGCATTACTTATTCACTGTTGCGAAAATTTATTCTTTCCAGCGTTCCCATAAACCTATAAAAGTTATTAATTTATGCAGTTATTGAATTTTTGGTAGTCGAATAAACACCTTTTCTGTATTTTTAACAGATGAACTGTTTATAGTTACCACACTTGCAATCTAAATAAATGTGTGTGAGAAAAATACACATGGAGGATTTGATGAATTTTCTGTTTCAAGATGGCACATTAAACGTGATGCCTGTGTATAATGACGCCTCGCTCTTCAAGTTGGAAACGTGAAGTGCAATTGGCTAATATCTACACACGTTCTAAGTCCATCAATTGATTACAAATAGGCATTAAGATAGAAAAACATGATGCTATAGATGAACATGAAAATTAGAATTATGAAGCTAGGTGAAAAAGTTTCAATGACAATATAAATTTTAAACGCGAAGATATACAATGGGATAGCAGAGCAGAATTTAGAAGTCGGCTATCGAAGTTTCTAAGTAAAAATACTTGAAATGTGCTGTCGAAGTAAGAAATCACCACCAAGTAAATAATATACTGATTTCAGTATGCAAAAATGCAAATCCAGTAGATTGCACCCTGATAGACCGAATATTTTAGTTTCTTACTTATAGTTACCTCATCTGAAGTTTAGTTCTGTCTTAAGAAATCTTTTTTTCTGAAAGTTTATTTATGAAGCTTTTATAATATTTGTTTGTCTATTGTTGGCGGACATCTGTAAATGTATTATTAGATCATGAGTGACGTTTCTAAACATTGTCTCAAAACAATTCGTCACACCCACGTTCCGTTAGCAGTGTTGTATGCTTAATAACTGATCATCCATTTTTCGGTATATGCATAATTCGAAAAGCAAAGATTCGTTGCATTGTCAATATCCACCTCTCATTGCTATCGCATCATTCACTTGAAACATAACGTGTACACATTTAAAAAAACATTCTACTGATCGTGCAGAAAGTAGTTTGGTAATAATACCTTCCACGTTCTTATTTGAATGATTTATCCTAAGTAAATGATTTATTAGGTCACATAGACAGTGCATCGAAAATGAACCCCTGCTAAGACTAGAGACAGATTTACAAGTTAACAGATTTGACAGCAATAATACTCTTCCCCTATGCAGGCCCTTTTTTTCTCTTGTTAAATCCACTCAACATTCGGTTGCCAAATTATTATGCAAGATTATAAAAAGGATAATGATATAAAAATTGGAGTACACGGTCCAGACTAGTTTCTAACTTAGACTACGAAAGGTGAGAGCCGCATACTCAATTTTGCTTTCTATACACATTCATTGCGAATTGATCCACGCTAGTAAGTTTTCCGTCATATTCTGATGAGGATCGTGGATGGTCGAAACGCGTCAGTGCGTGTGACCGACGGTAGTTTTGCTAAGCTGTGCGACTGATTAAATAAAATAAGATTGATATCCGTATCAATCACGCAATCTCGCTCATAATGAAATTTTATCACTTCTTGTGCCATCAATTAATGCTTAATTGTATAGCCTGTAAATTGTTGACAAAATCCAAAGCCTGAATTTGATACTAAGAAACACGGATTTGTTGCAATAAAAATGGTTATTTACTAGTTATTCACTAAATTATAAAATTCGTTTTCTTAATTTCCTAAACTTTGTTGTCTACAACAACTGTTGTGTACAAAATCTATCAGATAATCGTGACATATGTTTTCACGCATAACATTACTTTACATTAATAGTCTTTATAAGTACCCACGAACTTCATTGACGGAACCATGAATAGAGGTCGAAGCCAGGTGGTGTTGCTTATTTAATGTACATTTAATAACGAAAGAAGATTTTCACAAATAAATTAACGGCGTAAGTGTGTTTCGCCTCACCTGAAGAGGGCAGGATTTAACCTCTTCCCCACTTGAGACCATACCTGCACGAATGTGGTGTTCATGGTCACTGAATAACATGATGATATAATTACCATACTTCATCGTATAAACTAATGTAAAGAAACAATCCAACGGATATAAGAAGAAGAAACAGATGGTGAAGAAGAAGAAGAAGAAGAGAAAGTAGAAGAAGAAGAGGACTAAAGGATAGATAAAATTCACTGCTGAAAAGGGAACTAAAAACGAGACAATATGAATAAACATAAGGTCAGTTCACACCAGTCTAAAATTAAGTTGTCAGTATACCTAGAGCGTAGTAAAAATAGCATCATATTCATTTTTAGTCCTAAATAACGCCGAATTTCGTCGCTTATATGCTTCGAAATAAAACTAAATCTGATTCGGGCAACGTTGCGGAGAGGAGGGTATCCAGGTTGGCTTATCGATTAAACTTGAAGCAAAATTATATAGGTATAGATCAATCGAAATAAAAACAAAATACCTCGGAGAGAACGTATTGTTGTGGTCGACGTCTGCGGCAACACATCATGATTCATCAACTTTCAGCCAATTTGTACTTACGATCTGTTATCCATGCTGCAATCTAAATTCCCGAAGGTCATTCCATAATCTATTTATCATAATCTATACTTACTTCCCAAGTGTACATTTTGAAAATCATAGCATTAAATCAGTAACATGCTTCATTATCTTTAAATCAAGTTTGCGAGCTTGAAGTAAACACCAATACCATTGTATTTAACCAGTCGTCGAACAACATAACAAAACTACCGCCAGCTGCAACGCACTGACGCGTTTCGACCTTCCATGATCATCATCAGAGTACGACGGCAAACTGACTATCGAGGATCAAACCGCATTGAATAAATATGGAAATCAAATTTAGATATGCGGCTCTCACCTCTAGCAGTCTTGCATACATTGAACTTGACTGGAAATGTCGGCTGCACAAATTCTATGCAGTCACGAATATTAACTGTTTGCAGCTTTCGCCACATATACATATATAGGCAATACAATTTAAACAATAATTGATTGCGCGGGTGGTGGTAACAATTCTTTAAATCAAGTTTGCGTGCTTGAAGTAAACACCAATCCCATTGTATTTAACCAGTCATCGAACAACATAACAAAACTACCGCCAGCTGCAACGCACTGACGCGTTTCGACCTTCCATGATCATCATCAGAGTAAGACGGCAAACTGACTATCGAGGATCAAACCGCATTGAATATATATGGAAATCAAATTTAGATATGCGGTTCTCACCTCTAGCAGTCTTGCATACATTGAACTTGACTGGAAATGTCGGCTGCACAATTTCTATGCAGTCACGAACATTAACTGTTTGCAGCTTTCGCCACATATATATAGGCAATACAATTTAAACAATAATTGATTGCGCGGGTGGTGGTAACAATTCTTTAAATCAAGTTTGCGTGCTTGAAGTAAGCACCAATCCCATTGTATTTAACCAGTCATCGAACAACATAACAAAACTACCGCCAGCCGCAACGCACTGACGCGTTTCGACCTTCCATGATCATCATCAGAGTACGACGGCAAACTGACTATCGAGGATCAAACCGCATTGAATATATGGAAATCAAATTTAGATATGCGGCTCTCACCTCTAGCAGTCTCGCATACATTGAACTTGACTGGAAATGTCGGCCGCACAATTTCTATGCAGTCACGAACATTAACTGTTTGCAGCTTTCGCCACATATACATATATAGGCAATACAAATTAAACAATAATTGATTGCGCGGGTGGTGGTAACAATTCTTTAAATCAAGTTTGCCAGCTTGAAGTAAACACCAATCCCATTGTATTTAACCAGTCGTCGAACAACATAACAAACTATATATATGTATATGTGGCGAAAGCTGCAAACAGTTAATGTTCGTGACTGCATAGAAATTGTGCGGCCGACATTTCCAGTCAAGTTCAATGTATGCGAGACTGCTAGATGTGAGAGCCGCATATCTAAATTTGATTTCCATATATTCAATGCGGTTTGATCCTCCATAGTCAGTTTGCCGTCGTACTCTGGTGATCATCATGGAAGGACGAAACGCGTCAGTGCGTTGCGGCTGGCGGTAGTTTTGTTACGTTGTTCGATGACTGGTTAAATACAATGGGATTGGTGTTTACGTCAAGCTCGCAAACTTGATTTAAAGAATTGTTACCACCACCCACGCAATCAATTATTGTTTAAATTGTAATGCTTCATTATTGACCACTTCATACATTTCGTGAATTCGCCAATTCCAATTGGCTCAAATTATCCAATTTATGAATGCTCAATTCCTATTGGCTATTAAAAATCTTTGAATGACATACGCCTCTTTCTGCAATTATTTTATAACGCATACCTGTTTATTTTACATTTACTTATTATATTTATAATTAAAATATGGTAATCTTTTTAAGCACTTATAAATCAAGCCACAATGCTTCAAATATAATTACTAATATTATTTCATTTATTAATTATTTAATTAATAAATAAATAAAAATATTCCAAATTTAACTTCTAGCAATTATTAAACCATAAAAACAGTTAGTATAGTTTTCTGCACTACAACATTTCACATTTTCCAATACCGTGTTTTGCGTACGCGGGTCGTAGCTTTGCACCGACAGTTTCACAAAGATCCGATTGATCACATTTTCCATTTCCGTTTTGTCTTCGATCGGGCTGAGTTTGTATTCGTCCCAATGGAAATGCGGTTCTATCACATATTTGTTTCCTGGCAACATTTCGGAACGAAAATCCCCGCTCCTCAAAATGCAAACAGCTAATGTTCTTGACTGCATAGAAATTGTGCAGCCGACATTTCCAGTCATGTTCAATGTTTGCGAGACTGCTAGATGTGAGAGCCGCATATCTAAACTTGATTTCCATATATTTACTCGGTTTGATCCTGCTAGTCTGTCAAGCGTCGTAATTTGATGATGCTCATGAAGGCCGAATGCGTCAGTGCGTTGGTATTGGCGGTAGTCGGTTATGTTGTTCGGACGACTGCGTTAACAATAGGATTTGAAGTTTGATTTCCAAGCTGGCAAACTTGATTTGGCAATAATTAATCAAACACAAATTATTGGTGTGATAAACGAGTAATGGGCAGAGAGAGAGAGAAAAAGAGAGTACCTAGCCACTGTTAGTATATTTATCAAGATAACTCACAGACGTGAGGCAAACTAAACCTCTACACAACGCCATTATGGCCAAGTCAGCTTTAGGGCAAGGCAACATCAGCAATACAGCTTCCTTGCGGATTTCACTGTATCACGTCATAAACAAACCAAACCTCGCAGCTAACTTTACTCTACTAAGAAAAGAAAGTTACGAAGATGATTCTACTAGACATCTGCAACAAGATCGCCACTGAGCTGGATTCGATGCCATATCGCTAAGGGTTTCTAACCAAGAACTATGATGCGCACGAGGACCCCATCCTGGCAGACGAGTAGGTCCTATACTACCCAATTTGGATGTAAGTGACTTTAATTGTTTCTGCCATGTCAAAATCTGCCTACCTTGTTTCTTACGCCAATCTGGTGCTGGATGAGAGAACAGAGCTCTACTGGACAATCGAATTGAGGACATACGAAAAGACCTGACCAAACCAAGGAAGTTGATGGAACCTTAATTGTTTTACTAACGGGGAGCAGTTTTTGGCAGATTCAAAAATACCTCTAAGGATGTCAAAGTTATTTATTCGTTGTTGGTAACCAACATGTGCTATACTCCTCAACCAACGAATGTCGAATGGTATTAAGCGTCTAAAATCACCAACTCTATGAGGTCAGGTTTCACTAGCGTACAGTAAAACTGTGCGTACTGACACAATGTGAACACGAAGTTTAAGGCAGGGGTAAGTACTCGCGTTTCACCATAAATGGCGAAGGTTCGAGAATGCTACTCAAGATTTCGTGATTCTCATTCTCACATCATCAGACATATTGCCTGTGTTATTGATAGAGCTCCCAAGATATGTAAAAATGCCAACTAAGTCTAGATCTTCATACTGCAGTCGCAGCGTTGGAATGAGTGATGGATGTTCCTGTAAAATTATCTTACATTTAGAGGGTGTGAATTTCATACTAGGAGACTGAAAAACATCTGCGAATTTATTTAAGGTGGTCTGAGCAGAAACTAGATTGTCAAATAATAGTGCGATGTCGTCTGCATAGCCAAAATCGACTTGTTTACCGCCCGGGAGTACTTTAACACCTTCATATTGAATGTGCGAAGAGCGTTGTTTATAATAGCATCTATTACGAAATTGAATAAAAGGGGGCAAAGTGGAAACCCGTGACGAACGACACTTTTGGCTGTAAAGATGTGCGTTAATTCAATGTAGTCCTTAACGCAATCAGAATTATTTGTGTAGAGAGCGCGTATAATAGTAAAAAATATTTTGGGCACACCAATTTTCGACAGAATATGGAATAAAACCTTGATGAGTATCAAAGAAAAGTTTTTATCACATGTCGCTTCAATTTAGTTAATGACCAATTTCTATTTCCACGATTCAGACATTAAGTTATTTTATAAAATTCGTAAAGTCTAACGTTCCAGTCGCTGCTCCTCATAGACATTCTTATATTTGTATATCATAAAATTCTTCTGATGTCTTATCATTTCTTGTCACTTTTAATTTTGTTTTATTTTCACTTACTGCAAATTACACAATTCTTCAGTGACTGGTAGGATCCAATTATTACGAGTGCTGTAAATTCTGAGATTGGTCAAACTGCCGTGCATACCACAATTGATATTTCTGTGTCATAGCATAAAGTAGCGTAGATTGGGATTCACTTAAGCAGAATTATCGTATTCCCTTTGCTTGATACCATTCAACTCAAAAGTTATGGCTCGAATTAATATCACTTCGACGACAGGTTAAATACAATGGGATTTATGTGTACTTCAAGCTCGCAAACGTTATTTAACGAATTGATACTACCACCCGCGCAATCATTGATCTTTTAATTGTATTACCTATGTATATATGAGGTGAATGCTGCAAAAAATTAATGTTCGTGAATGCATATAAATTGTATAGCCGACATTTGCGATCAAGAACAATATACACCCGACTAATAGAAGTGAGAGCCGCATATCTAATTTTGCTTTTCATACATATTTATTGCGGTTTGATTCTCGCTACTCAGTTTTCTGTCGTACTCTGATGATCATCATGGAAGGTCGAAACGCGTCAGTGCGTGCAACTGGCGGTATTTTTGCTAAGTTATTCGACGACTGGTTATATCCAATGAGATTGGTGTTTACTTGACACTTGAAAACTTGATTTAAAGAATTTTTAGCACCACCCGCGCCATCATTAACTGTTTAATTGTATTAAATTATTCCGAATAAGACAAAATGACAAATGAAAGTTAACTGAAACAGAAAGTATAATCTCATGTGCACATTCGTATCGCGCTTACTGGCGATTCATCTGTAGGAGCCGGTATTACGCTTTATTCCAACTATATTTTTGTTTGAGGAATGTGGGACCATTGGACGGTACATTCTTCTATACGAATGCGTATTCAAGCAGTAATGGATTTATGTTCATATGAAGTCTTCAACAATGCGAATTCAAAGCCAACTCGCTATATTTAATCTATACCGAAACAAAAAAGGATACCAATGCTATGGTACAAAAGCAATGAATTTCACGATATGCAAAATTTCACAAAAATTGAGAATTACTACTACTTTGGAACACCTGTTAATACAGCAAATCTATAAACTCTGGACTTGATCGATATTATTTATCAATGTCGCGGTGATCCTGTCATCATTCAATTAAATATATAATTGTTTGTTGCGAAGATATATTATATACGTGTAATTGTGTATTTGGTGTTGCGCATCTAATAATAAGTTGTATCAAAGAGGACCAGGAGGATAAACCAGAACAACTACTTCGGAACACCTGTTACTACTGCAAATCTAAAGGACTCTGGACTTAATCGATGTTATTTATCAAATGCTGCACGTTGTATAAACAAATGAGATTCCATCAGATGCCTAGGCTTGGTCACGTTTTGTATGTTTTCAGTTTAATTTTCCTGTGGAATTTTATTCTCCCACCCAGCACCAGATTGGTGTAGGAAACAAGGTGGATAGAGTTTGGCAGGTTAGAAACAGCTGAAGCCAACCTCATTCAAATTGAGTAATATAGTACTCACTCGTCTGCAGAGATAGGGTCCATGAACGCATCATAGTTCTTGGTTAGAAATCCTGCGCAAAATGTCATCGAGTCGAGATCAGTTGCGATTTTATTGCAAATTTCTAGTAGTATCATCTTCGTAGCTTCCTTTTCGTGGTTGGGTAGATGTTTGGTTGTATTTCTGACACGATATAGTGAATGAATCTGTATTGCCGCTGCTGCCTAGCAATTAAGCTAACATCGCCACAATTGTGTTGTGTACATGCTCAGTTTGCCTCATTTCTGTGTGTTATCTAGGTAAATATACACATTAATAAGAACAATAATTTGTGGTCAAATTCTCGAAAAGACTGAAAACTAAAATCACCAAAAACAGGTCAAAAATTTCGGAAATATGCCCAAAGAGAAATTCCAAATAAATTACAATTTTCTATCTTCCAGCTATACTTTATGTAACCAGCGGTAATATGAATTGTCCAAATATAACCATTGATTTATTTTTAAATGAGGAGTTAATTAGTCTCAAAAAGGTGGGTAAGAGCATTATTTCAGCGTTTTAATACACGATATGCGGTGCAGTTTATTATTCTATCATTCTTTTTCTAGCACACACGACATGTGAGAATATGTACTTGGCACTTATCCCTTGTCTGCAAACTTGACTTAACGAATTAGTTTATCCTTCATCGAACAGACGTCTCACCAATATCGCGGATAAAGTGAATATTTGCGACTACCTTGTGACATCCTAGGTAGTCATATTAATTTTTTAAACTGAGGAAGGTAAACGCGTTAAGGTAAGTTAAACTGCCAGGTAAGCAGTCTCGATTTCCCGCATTCTAGTGAACGAAATTGCAAGTCGATCGATAACTGCAGTGTTTGCGAAACCTTTGCTGGCCTCTTCATTGTGGAGAAAAAAAGTAGATTAAAACAGCTTCGTGAAAGAAGGAATGCACAAACGAAAATGCTCTGAAAACACAACACACACGAACCACCCACACACGGGAACGCAAGAACGCACGCATTCACCCACATACATAGACGCATGCACACTAAATTAAATATTTAGCTTCGTTAAAAATTTAACATATAGTTAAACACAGGAATTAACCATTATTTGTGCTATCGGAACACGCATGCGATGTCCTTCGATTTCAAACAACTAAACAAAAGCATAAACACACAAACACACATGCTTATAATACAAATAAAACCAAAAAACATAAGTATTAATAGATTTTATTTTAGAACATATATATATATATATATATATATATATATATATATATATATATATATATATATATATAATGATTAATACCTCGCTTTTGTTGATATATATGTTGTCATTATAAATCAAATATTGCTTAAGGCAGCCCATGTAATTAATCAACTACGCCGAATTCGCCCATATAGGTACTCCGTCATGTACTTACCACAAAAGGCCGTCGAGTGGACTCGAACAGCCTCGCATTTGTTTCGGAGTCTCGCACTCATGCCAATGTGCCAGCCCTATTGCATATTTCTTGCAATTTTCGGTGGTATAACAACCTGTGCTTTTGCTCGCGTTTCTTTTAAATCAAGCCTGTTTGGCGTCTCTTCGGCTTAATTATATTACTATCCAATACTGGCCCGTAATTGTAGAATAGCCACCATGTCACTTTGACAGAAATTATTGCATTGAAGATTACAGTGGGATTTGTTGATTTATGGGCTGTCAACGTAAACTAAACCTTGTTTAGGTTAGCAAAGGCGATACATCAGGTAGATACAAGGGTCTTGCGTAACTGGGTGTTTAAAAATTGCTTAATCTGTATTGCAATTAATGAATGATAGTTTCTCAGTTCATTGTTTCTTGTTAATAGTTCGGTCCAAAATTCAACACACATTTGAGAAACAAAACCAATAAAGCAAGTTTGATATTTCCTTTAACAAATCTAATAAATATATTTCTGACTGGTTCGTCGCATCATGGCTAACTGAAATTTCGCCAGATAGGTGCACGTTACGTTTGTGCGTGTCTTCACTACTGTGGTGTACAACCAAATAGGTCAAAGTAGACTGGCTGAATTTAAATTTACCCTTTACACGTATTGAACTGCTTTGCACTTACCAAGTGAAATGATGTAATCAGACGCGGCCTCAAGTTTTTTTTTACGCGCGAGCCTAATAAATCAAACGCTGTCATACTAACATCACGTCCCGGTTAGTGATGTAAATTAAGGATAGACGAGCCATGCATGTGTGAAATTTCACTCAAACCACTCGAATTATGCTTTGGACGGGGTTCGTTGATTACAGCTGCTTTCATTTCACGTCATCTGTATGTGCAAATATGCGTTTATGTTTAGCGGGTTAGTATTCAGTCAAATATATAAATTAATACACAATTAATACAATTCTTAGTTTATACTGACAGATGTAAGTAATTAATGGGTCAGGTGTTTATATCAAGACCGCAACCTTGATTATAATAATTAATACGCATGTTTCACCCATCTGAGGGAAGCTGCAGCCAACAGATGTTATTTTACCCTTTGCACGCGTCAGAGGAGTTGTTTTTACTCCTAACAATTGCAATTATGCACGGTCAGGGTGTTAGAAACTGATAAGATGGGAGGGGCAAAGACAAAAGTAATCCTGTTGTAGCAAATAATGTAAAAATTGGTAAAATTACAAGCTTAACTAATATATGGTGTAATTTTAGTGATGCTCGGATAATAAAATTAAGAAACTTACTTAACTAGGTAATGATCATTTTAAGGGAAAGGTTTTACTAGAATCCAAGCTTCGTAACAAGTGTTCACCTATATAATAGTTAAATATTGTTTGTTTTGGAGAACTGAAATATATGTGCAAGTATGTATTAGGTGTTGCAAACCTAGTAACAAATTAGTGCAGTTATGACCAAAAGGATAAACCAAAGACAGTATGATCGGAAAGTATAATCTCATGCACATTCGTTTCGTGCTTACTGGTGACTAATCAGTAGGAGCCCGTATTACGCCCTTTAACCACTATATATTTGGGTGAAGAATGTGGAATAATAGGACGATACAATCTCATAGACGAATGTGTAAACCAGCAGTAATGAAGCTACCATCATAGAAAGCCTGGACAATGCGACTTCAACGCTAACTTAGTCTATATAACGAGTATGTAAAAGATATTAACATTATGGCTATTGTGTCAGTTCTTTAAATCAAGTTTGCGAGCTTGAAGTAAACACCAATCCAATTGTTTTTAACCAGTCGTCGAAAAACATAACAAAACTACCGCCAGCCGCAACGCACTAACGCGTTTCGACCTTCCATGATCATCATCAGAGTACGACGGCAAACTGACTATCGAGGATCAAACCGCATTGAATATATATGGCAATCAAATATAGATATGCGGCTCTCACCTCTAGCAGTCTGGATGAGATGATATTGTTCGATGGATATAAATTTATGCTAAAGTTCACCCAAATTGAGTAACAGGAGTTCGGAAATTGTTGTAATTCTCAATTTGGATGAACTTTATATACCTCTATATCCATCAGGTTGGTATCATGTACCGACTCGGAAACCATAGTGTTAGTATCCGGTACCATCGATTTCAAAAGGTATCAGTTAATAAACGCACAATGTTGTATTATAGTTTACAGTTGTTGGACGACTGGTTAAAAAAAATGGGATTGCTGTTTACTTCAGGCTCGCAAACTTGATTTAAAGAATTGTTACCACCACCCGCGCAATCAATTATTATTTTATTGTATTGTTTATATGTGTATATGTGGCGAAAGTTGCAAACAGTTAATGTTCGTGACTGCATAGAAATTGTGCAGCCGACATTTCCGGTCAAGTTCAATGTATGCAAGACTGCTAGAGGTGAGAGCCGCATATCTAAATTTGATTTCCATATATATTCAATGCGGTTTTATACTCGATAATCAGTTTGCCGTCGTACTCTGATGATGATCATGGAAGGTCGAAACGCGTCAGTGCGTTTCGGCTGGCGGTAGTTTTGTAATGTTGTTCGGCGACTGGTTAAAAACAATGGGATTGATGTTTACTTCAAGCTCGCAAACTTGATTTAAAGAATTGTTACCACCACCCGCGCAATCAATTATTATTTTATTGTATTGCTTATTATGTCAGTTACCGATACCAACATTATTGTACCGAAAAGGAACATGGTACTAACACTATGGTTTCCGAGTCGGTACAAGGTACCAAACTGATGGATATCAATCTATGCTACAGTTCACGGAAATTGAGAATTTCAACAATTTATGAACACCTATTTCTCCATTAAATCCATACACTCTGGCCTTGATCGATGTCAGTTATCACATTGCGCAGTAAGCATGACATCATTCAATTCAATATATAACAGTTAAATACTGTTTGTTGTGGAGAACTAATATATGCAAGTACGTATTAGGTGTTGCAAACCAAGTAACAAATTAGTTCAGTTGTGACCAGAAGGATAAAACAAAGACAGCATGAACGGAAAGTATAATCTCATGCACATTCGTTTCGTGCTTACTGGCGACTCATCAGAAGGAGCCGGTATTACGCCCTTTAAACCACTATATATTTGTGTGAGGAATGTGGGATAATGGGACGGTACAATCTCCTAGACGAGTGTGTAAACCTGCAATAGTGAAGCTAACATCATATAAAGTCTTCGACAAGTATTCACCTCACAAAGAACCATAAATATTTCATACAATATAACAACAGTTAATGGATGAAATTTGAATGGATTGGACTATCAATAATTGAATTATCCAGTAATTAGTTTAGAAGTCCACTGAAAAGCCAATTTTAATCCAATAGTATATTACTGATGATAAGAATTATTTAAATCAAGGTTTACGATCTTAAGTTAAACACCTGTCTCATGATGTACACACATATGTCAGTATAGCCTAAGCATTGTATAGTGTAGAAAACGTAATTCACCTAGTAGACCGGATTCGTCTTCATTGGGATCTCCTCGGATTCTGTCCAGAAATTGGTGCGGACAGGGCCCGAACAGGGCACATCTGCTTCGAAATTTGCTGCTCTGTCCATGTGCCCAGGTCCAAGGCCCGTACGCAGCACTTTCCCAATAAGGACGAAACCGGCTTACTTGATGAATTGCCTCCTCTACATTATACAATGCTTAGTTAGCTTAGAATGAACACAATAGGGCAGGTGTTTATGTCAAGATAGCAACTTTAATTTAAATAATTGTTATCACAATCTGCGCACCCAGTGTTTATTTTATTATTTCATTTATCCGCTATTTTATTGCTTAAGAACAATTATTTGAACTGCCATTATTGCCATTCAAATTTTGTGTAGCTTCCATTCTATAAATTGCATAACGGCGATGCCGATATATTACACTGAAGTTAACATAATAGCAGATTTAATGACTCCAGCTATTGGGCTTAAATTATCCATTTCAGACCACATTTTTGCACAATTTGTAATTCGCACACTAGGCTTTATCAAACGGACGCAGGTAAACGGCGAAAACCTCGACAACTTACGTTGCAATAAATGCTCAGTTTATGGCTACATATAATCCATTATGCGCATACATTTGTCAGTATAAACTAAGTATTGTATAGTGTAGAAAAGGCAATTCATCCAGTAGACCAGTTTTGTCCTTATTGGGAACTCATCACGTACTGTCCAGAATTTGCCGCGGACAGGGCTCTAATCATGGGGCGTCTTTTCATGTTTCCATGTTTATTCCTTATTTTTTGTTGACAAGTGAATTATATGAAGGTAATTCAATGTTAGTTGAAGCGAAAGATTATGTAAATAAACTTGATGCTACCGATAAATAGTTTGGTGGATTTTTCATTGTGTTACGTCAGTGTTTGATGTTGCACTAGTAATGTGAAATATATTGATAATAGTGCTAATGCTAAATAACAACTATTTGTCGATTAACTTTTAATCAAGATTTCGATACTGATATAGACGCCTGACCCATTATTCGTGGCGTGCGTCAGGATGACTGAGTGTTTAGAGCACAAGATTCCGAAGCAGACGTGCCCAGGTTAGAGTCCTGTCCTTGGCAAACTCTGGCCAGTGCATGAGGAGCTCCCAATAAGGACGAAACCGGTCTACTGGATGAATTGCCTGTTCTACACTACACAATTCTTAGTTGATTATAGTAATTGTTATCACCGCCTGCGCAACCAATATTCGTTTAATTATATAAATGTTCATTTCAACACCACTTTCCCATGTACTGTGATGTCTGTTCAGTAATGACAGATTTTGAATGGCTAGTTGGAATTTTGGGTCTAAATGGATGCCATATGAGCTCCACCTAAACGAAAAATAGACTAACCAAGTTACATTAGTTAGTATATAACTGAAAATTGTGTAGTGTAGTTTGCGGCAGGATAGCTCAGTGGTTAGAGCACCAGATTCCGAAGCAGACGTGCCCAGGTTCGTATCCTGTCCGCGGCAAATTCTGGCCAGTACTTCATGAGTTCCCAATAAGGACGAAACCGGTCTACTGGATGAATTGCCTTTTCTACACTATACAATTCTTAGTTGATTATAGTAATTGTTATCACCATCCTGCGCAACCAAAGTCTGTTTAATTATATAAATGTTCATTTCAATACCACTTCCCCATGTAATGTGGTGTCTGTTCAGTAATGACAGATTGGGCATGGTTAGTTGGAACTTTGGGTCTAAATGGATGCCATATGAGCTCCACCTAAAGGAAAAATTGACTAACCAAGTTACATTAGTTAGTATATAACTGAAAATTGTGTGTAGTGTAGTGTGCGGCAGGATAGCTCAGTGGTTAGAGCACCAGATTCCGAAGCAGACGTGCCCAGGTTCGTATCCTGTCCGCGGCAAATTCTGGCCAGTACTTGATGAGTTCCCAATAAGGACGAAACCGGTCTACTGGATGAATTGCCTTTTCTACACTATACAATTCTTAGTTTATACTGACATATGTAAGTAATTAATGGGTCAGGTGTTTATATCAAGACCGCAACCTTGATTATAATAATTGTTATCACCACCCGCGCAACCACTGTTCGTTTAATTATATAAATGTTCATTTCAATACCACTTCCCCATGTAATGTGGTGTCTGTTCAGTAATGACAGATTGGGCATGGTTAGTTGGAACTTTGGGTGTCTAAATGGATGCCATATGAGCTCCACCTAAAGGAAAAATTGACTAACCAAGTTACATTAGTTAGTATACAATTGAAATTTGTGTGTTTGGTGTGTAGCAGGATGGCTCGATGGTTAGAGCACCAGATTCCGAAGCAGACGCGATCAGATTAGCGCCCTGCTCAAATCAAATTCTGAACAGTACGTGATGAGATCCCAATAAGGACGAAACCGGCCTACTAGGTGATCTGCCTTTTCTACACTTTAATATTCTTCATTGATAATGACAAATGTATGTGCATATTGGTTCAGGTGTTTATATCAAGATCGAGTCCTTGATAAAGGTAATGTTTATCAACGCCCGCGTGACCAATGTTCTTTTAATTACTTTCCGTTTTGTTGGGCACGTTAAGCGTAGTTGAATGTTGGTTAGGGACTTAACTACTTGCTATTACTCAGCTGGGGCCTTAAAATGAATCGAATTATTCCACCTGTTCTAATTCTTATGTTTATGTAATTCTTTTTGTTCTTTATGTCTTTCTTTTTATTTCTTATTGTTCTTATCCATTTTATTGTTCTTATTCTTTTACATCATACTCTTATAGTCCTTGTCCTCATGCCCTCCATGATTATTTAATATCTCATTGTTCATGTTATTGTTTATACTTTTCTTGGTTTTATTTTTATCACTTATTTCTTGTACTTCTTCTTGTCTTCTTTCAATTTCAGTTGTATTGTTCCTTTTCTCCATCGTATTATACTTTTTGTTCTTGATCAACTTTTTATTCTTTTTTCTTCTAGATTTCCTCAAAATTTATTTCAGTTTTTCTATCTCTTGTTCTTGTTCCAGTTTATTTTGTTATTCTTTTTCATAAATAAATTCGTATTATATTTTCTTCGTGCACATCATTTTGTTTCAGTCCTTCTTTCTTTTTCATTTTCGTATTATTACTGTGGCTCTTGTGCATAATTTTTTCTTTTTCCTTCTCCCGATGGCCTAAGTCTAACTTCATTTCAATTTTTCCTTTTCGTGTTCTATTTCTCCTTTTTATCCTTGTACATTATATTCTTCGTCTTCTTTTTTAATAATTTTCCTCGTTTTATTTCACGTATTCTTTTTGATTTCGTCTTTAATCTTCTTGTTATTCTTGCTCATCATATCCTTCATGTTAAGTTTCTTCGTGCCCTTACTTCGGCTTCAAATGTTCTTGTTCATTTTGCCTCCTATTCTTTTAAATTTAATTGTTCATCTTATTTTTTCTATGAATTTGTGTGTTTTATATATAATATTCTATCTACTTGTTCGTTTCCCTATTCGTATTCTACATGTTTTACTTGTTCATCAAATTCTCATTGATGTTCTTCTTGATGTACTCTATTTAATTTCAGTTAATTTTGTTCTAGATTTTTTGTTGGGTTTCTACTTTTATGCTTGTATGTAATATTCTTCCTATTTATCCTATTCATATCCTTCAATTTGTTTCAGTCCGTCGTAAAGTCCATCCCCTCCTCAACGTGGTACGACGGTGTCAACCATGTCTCGATGGCCGATCGTACATGGGCTAACGGGGCTATGGCGGTGGTGTCACCAGGGCGTGGTGGATTTCCGACCGGCAATCGGATCTCCTATAAAATACCACATGAGCCCGACGACGGCACCATGACTCGGCGTGTGTTCCCCGCCACAAAAGGGTTCAACAGCCACAGGATTACATGGACTCCTGGACAGTACCCCGTACTTCCGAATGGCGAATAAGCTCTCAACAGCCACCGGCAACCATGCAACTTACTGCTGCCTTGCAGACTGCGCTTGGATGTGCAAAGGCTAGAGGTGCGTCCTCGATCAAAAAGCCGAGTGGTGAGGGGACACCACTTGTACCAAATTCCCAAGAAACTCCATGAAATGTATTTCTATGGAGCCGGCTTATCCTCCAAAAGGAGTCAGCCGCAGTAAAGTAAAGTAAAGTAAGTAATTTGTTTCAGTTGTTTTCATTCTTTTTTTATTCATATAAGTCTTGCTTTCAATTTTCATAATATTATTCCTGTTCTTTTTCGTCCTTTAAAATGCTGCAGTTAATCTTGTTTTATTTCTACACAAACATAATGTCCTTCATTTTCATGTGATTCAATTTGATCCCGTTTTTCTATTTCTTTATCTTTTTCCTTCAAGTTCTTTTACTTCGTGCCCTTTAATTTACTTATGCTGATGTAGTCCTTTTCATTACAAACTTAATATTCTTCTTCTTTATGTAATTAATTTTTTTCAGCTATTCTTTCTATATGCCTTTCCTTTTCTTCTTGTTATTCTTGATTTTAGTGTACTCCTTGTTAGTTTTCTTCCCGTCCTTTAATTTGTTTCTGTTGATCTTGTTGTTTTTTGTTACAGTCAAATTATTCTTCTTCTACTTCATGTAATCGATTCTCTTTCTGTTTTTCGTTTAATTTATCTTTCCACTGCTTGTCTTTTTATTCTTCATTTTCATGTCTTTCTTGGTCTTTTACTTCCCTTCCTTTCATCTACTTCTGTCAATCTTGTGCTTTTTCATTACAGGCATAATATTCTTCTTAGAGTAGTTCATTCTTTTTCTACCATTCGTTTAATTGATATTTCGCATGGTTATCTTTTCATTCCTGATTTTCCTGTCTTTATTGAACTTTTTCTTCCTGTCCTTTAATTTGCTTCTGTTGATCTTGTTCATTTTCACTAAATTCGTAATATTCTTCTTCGTCATGTATTTCATTTGGTTTCTGTTTTACATTTAATTGATCTATCCCCTGGTCTATTGATTCTTGATTTTTTTGTTCTGTCTCTTATTTGGCTGCCCGTCCTATAAATTGCTTCTGTTGATCAGGTTTTTTTTCATTACATTGGCAATGTTCTTTTTTCATGTAATTTATTCTGTTTCAGTTAATGCTTAAATTGATCTCTTTACTGGTTGTTTTATATTCTTGATTTTCGTAAACTTTTGGCTCTTTTTCTTCACGTCCTTTAATACATTTCAGTTGATCTTGTTCTTTTTCATTACAGTGGAAATATTCATTTTCATGTAATTTATTCTGTTTCTGGTATTGCTTAAATTGCCCTTTTTTCTGGTTATTCTTTTATTCTTGATTTTTGTAAACTTTTGGTTCTTATTCTTCTCGTCATTTAACATTTTTCAGTTTATCATGTTTTTTCCATTATAGTTGCAATATTCTACTTTTTCATGTAATTTATTTTGTTTAAGTTATTTCTTAAGTTGACCTGTTTACTGGTTATCTTTTTATTCTTGATTTTCGCAAATTTTTGGTTCTTATTCTTCTCGTCCTTTAATATTTTTCAACTGATCCTTTTCGTTTTCTTTACAATCGTTATATCCTTCATCCCCACATAATTCATACTGCTTGGGTTTGTCATATATTCATTTTCTTACGAGTTATGTTTTTATTATTGATTTTTGTGTTCTTGTTTTAATTTGATTCTGTTTATCTAGTTCTTATTAATTACAATATAAATATTATTCTTGCTTATATAATTCATTTTTTCTGATATTTATTCTATATATTTTGCATATCCTTATTATTCTTGATTTTCGTGTCCTTCTTGTCACTTTTCTTCGTGTCGTTTAGTTTGCTTCTATTGATCTTGATATAATTTATTACCATCTTTTATTCTTCTTCATGACGTAATTCATTCTGTTTCATTCTCCTAGATTATCTTTTTATTGTTGATTTTCGTGTCCTAATTTTACTTTTCCTTCATTTCCTTCAATTTTCAAATATTGATCTTGTTCTCTTTCATTAAAAGCTTAATATTCTTCTTCCTTATGTTATTCATTTTCTATATATTTTGATTGTTCTTCTTGTTATTTTTGATTTCAGTGACCTAATCATTTTTCTTCTTCCCGTCCTTTAATTTGCCTCTTTCGATCTTGTTTGTCTTCATTGCATTCGTAATATTCTTTTTTTACACCACATAATTCATTTTGTTTCAGTTTTTCATTACATTGATCTTTTTCTTGGCTAATGTTTTATCCTTGATTTTCTTGTTCTTTTTCTTCGCGTCCTTTAATTTTCTTCTTTTGATTTTGATCTTTTTTAATTTCAATCGCTGTATTCTTCTTCATCAAGTTATTCATTCTGTTTCAGTATTTCAGTAAATTGATCTTTTTCCTAATTTACTTTTTGTTTTTGATTTTCGTGTTATAGTTGTTCTTTATCTTTTTTCCATTGAATTTGCTTTAGTTGATCTTGTTCTTTTTAATTAAAATCGCTATATTCTTCTTCATCACATAATTCGGTCTGTTTCAGTTTTTCATTAAATTTATCTTTTTCTTTTTTTATCGTTTAATTCAAGATTTTCGAGTCGTTGTTCTCTTCCTTTATTTCCTTTAATTTGATTCTGTTTATCTTGTTTTGTCATTACAGCCCTGATGTTTTTTTTCGTTGTGTAATTCATTTTGATTTAGCTATTCTTTTTCAATATATTTTTTTCTCTTCTTCTTGTTAAACTTCATCTTCGTGTGCTTCTTGTTCTCTTTCTTTTTGACCTTTAATTTGTTTCAGTGGATCGAGGTCCTTGTCATTTTTATCCTAATGCTCTTCTTCTTCTTCTCCTTCGTCTTCGTCTTGTAATTCACTTTTTCATTTATTCATTTTTATTATCATTTGCCTATTTTTTACTTGTTAAACATTATCGTCGTTTCTATCATGCTTTTTTCTTGTTCTGTAATTTGTTTCTCTTCATCTTTTTCTTTTTCTTGGTCCATTTCATCAGTTTAAACTTGTTCATCTTATACTTGATGCAGGCATTATTCATGTCTCTTGTTTTGGTCAGCAATTTTTTTTCGTTTTTCTGTTCCAATATTTTTTTGTTCTTTATCTTTATGTTATTCTTCTTCTTCAAGTACTACTTTTTGTGATCTTTGACTATTTTTCTTGTTAATCTTGATCGTTTTGTCCCTTGTGTTATTTTTTCTTGACCTTTGGTTTGTTTCAGTTTATACTATCGTTTTTCCATATACTTTTCTTCTAATTTTTCTTGTCCATCTTATACTTCATGTACTATTTCGTTATGTCGCAACAGTTTATTTAGCTGTTCTTTTTCTCTTCATTCTTCGTTTTAATCTAATTACTCTATTTTATCAAATCATATTCCATCATGGTTATTTCATTTCAGTTATTCTATTTCTTGATATTTTACATATTTGTCTTTGTATTCTTCTTCGTTTTTTGCTTCATATTATTATTCATCATGTTTTCTATTTTTTTATTTCAACTTGTTCTTTTTTCTTTTTCCTTTTCTTCTTATTTCTCTGTCCGTTTTATACTTAGTGGATTTTTTATCATTTCGCATCATTTGGTTCAGTTATTATTGCACATTTTATTTTTCGTATTCATCAATTTGTCCTTTTTTATCATATTGTTCTTTATCTTTATGTAATCTATCTATTTTACTTATTCATTTTCTTGCTATTTTGCCAATTTTTTGCTATTCTTTTTCGTCATTTTCTCAATTTTCTTTTTCATCATGCCTTCTAATTTAAACCAGTTTTTCTTGTAATTTTTCTTGTTCATACTATTCTACTTTCCTTGTTCGTCGTGTCCCTCATGTTTTATTATCGTACCTTTTGATTTGATTCAATATTTATTGTTCTTTTCATTGTTCGTATTTTTATAGCTTTTTTGTACGTCTAAATTCTCCCTAATCTTCTTCTTGATGTCCGTCATTTGCTCCATTTATTTTATTTTTTATTTTGAGTTCTTTCTGGTCTACTTCGTATTCTTGTTTATCATATCAACATTTTCATTGTCTTCATGAAATTTCTTCTATTTTAGAATATTTTGATCTTCTTAATTCTTTATTCTTCTCGTTTTTTCTTCATCGTTGAATTATTCTTGTTCTTATTTATATTCATCATTTTATTATATTTATTCTTTTTTTACTATTTTTAATTCTTCTTATCATTCTTCTTCATCATGTTCTTTTTTGTTCTCTTTCTTTACTGTGTTTTAACTTTTTTCTACCTTTACATTTTCTTATTCTTCGTATTCTTTTCGTATTTTTTTCCTATTATTTTAGTTATCCTTGTTATTTCTCTATGTGTAATCTACTCGTTTTTCGTGTTCATTCATTCATTTTCTTATTCTACTACTTCCTCATGTACTTTTTTTACTTCGTATTTGTCTTTTCTTTATCTTATTATATATATATATATATATATATATATATATATATATATTTATAATACCATTATTAAAGTAATTATTGGCTTTTTGTTACTTCTTGGTAATTTTCCTTTTATTTTAATTATTTATTTCCTACCTTGTCTTAGTCGTCCTTTTTCATTCCACATCTTATTTTATTTCGTATGGCCATTCGTCATTTTATTCTGTTTTATTAATGTGTGGTATTTATTATTATTATTATGATTGTGTGTGCTATTATTATTAATTTGGTATTATTTTTCTTCTATCTCCATGCCCATCTTGCATTTGTGCTATATTTTATCGGCTGTACCTAATACCTAATTTATTCCCATTTTATTCGTTTGTTCATGTTTATCTTCGTATAATATTACAGCATTTTATTCATTTCCTTTCCCTGCATCTCTTTTACATTGTATTTTTGTCTTGTCCTCATTAATCCTATTGTATCTTAAATCTATCGCCTTTTTCTTATAGCTTGCATTTTTATTCTATTTAAACTTTCTCTACTTATGCGACTTTTTATCTTCCTCTTATTCTTCTACAATATTTTTTCTTTGTTAATCTACCACAATTTCATTTTACATTTATTTTTTATCTTTTATTCTTTCATTATATATTGATTTTCTTCATATCAATTCATTTATTCATTTTCATTTTCTAATTATTTAAAAAAAATATTCTTTCTCATTTTTAATATTCTTACTCCGCTTTTTTTCCTGGTTAATGTTTTCCTTATTCTTCTTCTTCGTCTTTTACTCCTTCTGTAGCTTCTTTTTCTTGTTTTAGTATTTGGACTTCTTTATTTTCACCTCTTCGTCCTCTTTTTGTTCTTCTGGATTCCGTTAGAGTTTCCTCTTTTAAATCATCTTCAATTTCTTTTTTTTCCAATTATTCTTGTTTTCGTCTAATTTTTTTGTTTTTACTCTACAGGATTTTCTCCATCTTCATTTTCTTATGTCTTTTTCTTCTTTCCACTTTTTTTAATTTTTATTATATTTTAACTGTTGTCCCATTTTTCTTCTTCTTTCTTATTTATTCATCTTTTTTTATTTTTCTTCCTCTTCCTTCTTTTTAAAAATTTTACTTTTACTTATTTTTTCTTTTACTTTTACTTTATCTTCTTTTTTTATTTATTTTTAAAATAAGTATTAGTAGCAGTGTTAGTAGTAGTAAAATTATTATTAGTAGTAGTAGTATTAGTATAAAAATATTAATATTATTATTATTATAAGTAGTAGTAGTAGTATTAGAAAATGTATTATTCTTACTATTTTTTTGTTTATCTTTTTCATTATTCTTATTCTTATTTTCCTATTTAGTTTCTATTTTCTTTTTTTAAATTTTAATTGTTTTTTCGACTTTATTTAGTCTTCGTCCTTCTACATATCTTTATTAATGTTATTAATATTAAAAATTATAATTATAATAACATTACTATTCTTTACAAACTGTTACTATTACTAACATAATTCTCCGTATCAATATCTTCCTCAGTGTCCACAGAAAACAAACCAAAATGCCGAATTTATTTGTTTTTATCTAATATATATAATTCACAAATGGGTATAAGTTATATGTGGTAATCCATTTTGGTTTGCAAACTGTATTCTATAAAATTGTATCACCTTCTCTTCAAAAGAGATTGCCAATTTGAGTTATGAACACAAATCTGGAAATCTAGAAGAACGCTACGACTTTGTCTGCATTGATATTTCAGTAATGACAAAACGCCAGTGAGGCTACTAGATTGCGAAAATTTTTAATGTTACTCTTGAATTTTTATCCTTTTTATTCAGTGTTGCGTGGTAATATAATCAAGCTTCAGAAATGCATATGTTGACGATTTTCAACTAAAGAAAAAATTTACACGTTCGACGTTAGTTAGTAGACTCGTGAGAAATTTTTGTAGAATGAAAGTAAAATGCACTCTTTGTGTGCGAAAATTAAAATAAATAACGCCTTTAATGTAGACATAAAATAAGATTTATCAATATATATATATATATATATATATATATATATATATATATATATATGTATATATATATATATATATATATATATATATATATATGTATAAATATATTTCCTTCAAATACTACACAGTATATTTCTTGTTAGGAAGAAAAAACACATTGATAAAAAATTGGATAACGGCTATTTTTCGAGAATAATAAACTTCACTTTACAATCTTTCATTAATATACATCCCTTTTTCAATTTATTATGTGGGTGGCAACTAGTCTGACTCGGTTATACTTCTATTTCTTGTTTTGGCTAAATAGTAGGTGTAGAGGCATATTTGTCTGTGTGTCTGTTTGCGTGTTTTTTTCTTTAATATTGTATTGAAAAGTCACGTCTTAGATCTGATCATTCTTTTATTGATAACTTGAGAGTTAACCAACATTTTGCATTGTTGGCTGTTACGTGTACGATTGTTATTATTCCGAACGTTATCTACAGTATTCCCTCGTTCTTCAATTTTGTAATTTCCACTTTGTAAAAGTGTATGGTGTGCGCATTGAAGTGTTGAATGCTCATATTTTTTGTCATTTCTGCGTGGCTCTTTTCCTTTTTCAATTTGTTGCCAATCCGATCGAATGTTTGCTGAGTCTGGTCGAGTGGGTGCTTTGCCTTTCCTGGATTCTAAAATATTGCTGTTTAGTTTTATGATTCGTGTCCATTCTTATAAGATATTTTGTTTATGAAACTTTTGATTGATTAGGCCGGGCGGTGCCAAGCCTTCTGGTAAATGTTGCTGGATTCTGTTGATTAATTGCTTCTTCATGCGTCCAATCTATATGCTACCTCACGTACATGAGAATTTGTAGACTATGAATGATTTGGAGAGAATTGACAATTGATCTCTGGCATTCAACCTCATGATTCTCTGTGCAACGCCAAACACCCATACGACCAGATTCACAAAACAATCGATCGGATTGGCAACAAACAGAAAACGAAAACTCAGCTGAACATACGGTTTCATAATTATTGTTAACAGCGACGGATATGTCAAAAGAATATAAGCATTCAACACTGCAATTCGTAGACCATGCGCTATTGCCAAATGAACAGAATAAATTTGAGGAACAAGACGAGACAAAAGAAAACACTCGGGAAAATCAAATTTGTACACGTAACAGACAACAATGCAAAACGTTATTTAACTCTAAATGCAACAATACAAGAATGGGCAATACAATTTAAGAATAATAGATTGCGCGGGTGGTGGTAACAATTCTTTAAAGCAAGCTTGCGAGCTTGAAGTAAGCACCAATCCCATTGTATTTAACCAGTCGTCGAACAACATAACAAAACTACCGCCAGCTGCAACGCACTGACGCGTTTCGTCCTTCCATGATCACTATCTGTTCGATGTATGCGAGACTGCTAGAGGTGAGAGCCGCATATCTAAATTTGATTTCTACATATATTCAATGCGGTTTGATCCTCGATAGTCAGTTTGCCGTCGTACTCTGATGATGATCATGGAAGGTCGAAACGCGTCAGTCGATTCTATATGTAACAATCTCTCTTCACTTAAATCTTCCGTTTACTTTGTTCATCGAAATTACATATTTTTTAAATTTGTAGATACCTGAGTAGTAAATAAGAGACATATGTTTAGTGAATTTTAATAAATTTCTTTTATTTTTGTAAAAAGTGAAAAATACTAAATGAATAGGGAACTGCGACGTGTAGCTATAGAAACTCCCTCATATGGATCTATCTTCCAATCAAAAGTATAATTAAACTTTCCAATACAAAAAATATTTCGTTCTCCGCCTTGAATGAAGTAATAAAAAATGAACATATTTATATAGATTCAAAAATTATACTAAGCATAAAAGTATAAATATAAGAGAGTGTAAAATTGGAAATCCTTCAGTCATTTTCATTAAATACATATTTAGCACCAGTAAATGTTTTTAGCTTGCGTTCATTGGAATGTAATTTGTAGATCTGCAATGCCTCATGAATGACTTACTTGTTTCCATTTTTTGTCGTCCGTATTTACTTCTGTAATGCAGAAACATAAGTGAGTTAGCCCAGGATTAACAAATGGCGAACCGATTTATGCAAGTAGATGAAGCATAAAAGGTATTAGAGTCGGAGTTGGATACAAAGCGTTCAAATGATCTCCGCGCTTCAGTTTTCGTTCTGTGTGGAGAATGGGTAAATATAATAAAGTTGACAACTTTTAGTTCTTACAAAAATTCTAAGATTTAAAAAAATATTTAGTTTATGCAAATCAGACAAGTGGAGACCGTCTGTTTAAGCCATATTCGATTTCGTAAGTATGCTGAGTCACACATAACTGGAAAGACAACAAAAGCCAATGCACATCGACTGCATACTTCACCAATATTGCTCAAGCTATATAATGTAATGCGATACCTTTATCAGAAATTTAAGAAACTCATCGATTCAACGGTAACAAAAAATAAATTAATAGACTGTAGCAACGTCAAATTGTGTTCTAAATCTATTGAGCGACACATTTGTAGTTGTGTGGACATTTATGGGAAAATTACAAGTGCATAGAAATAAATAATTTATGAAATAAATTTGACTTTGTTCTAATGAATTTAAATTATTTTATGGGATATAATTAATCAAAATACATTTAGGTATACCTGATCCATCATTTTAGATATTTACAAAAAGCAAATCATGTTTTGAAATCTTGGATACGTTCTGCAATATATTCATTGTTCCCTTTAACTTTAAATAACTGAGTAGAAGATTATATATATATATATATATATATATAGGTCTACACACCGTATATAACATGTATATCTAAATAAACATATGAGAGATCCTCCAACATCATTATATATATATATATATATATATATATGATATCTACACACCGTATATAATCATGTATATCTATATAAACATAGTGAGAGATTCTCCTTAACATCATATTTATATATTTGCATTATTCTTATATATGTATTTTATATATTTATATATATATATATATATATATATATATATATATATAAGAATATGAAAACTATTTAAATATGATGTTGGAGGATTCTCACATATGTTTATTTTGATATGCATATTACATATTGTATATATATATATATATATATATATATATATATATATATATATATATATATATATATAATAAATACACACATATATATATGTAAATATATAAATAAGATGTCGGAGGATGCTCACATTGTTAAGCTTATGTTCTTATTTAGATATGCATATATTATATGGTATGTGGATATATATACATATATATACAATTATCATGTGCATAAATTAAGAAAATTGTATTAAACACAAGAACCGTTTCTTTTTCATATTCTTCGCAAGTATCT
>JAQBSW010008282.1:0-35204 GCA_029291075.1 Eudiplozoon nipponicum | reverse complement strand
CCTTGTAGAGAACTGAAAAATTGTTACTACTAGCAGCATGAGCTGTGAGTAGTACATGCTCGCAAATTGCTGATTTTTGTGCAGGAGCTGCACCCCTCTTTTATAGTTTTTGAGGGAGATGCTGATTTATTCTAGTTTCGAGCCTCTTTTTTGATCTGCCGATGTACTGAGCGTTGCAGGTACATTGAAATTTGTATACAGACAAAGGTGTTGACGTCACAGAGAGGCTATCTTTTTCATTCGTGCGCATCAGTTTTGTTGTGTTGAACACCACTCTCACCTGTATTGATGGAAACTGTGCTTTTGTCGCTCGAATTACTTTTCGTTTGAAGATTTCCGCTGGAAGATCACCTCCAAAGGGAACACTAAGCGTTACTATCTGGGGAGTTTGATTTTCCTCCAAATTGGCCTCGATTTTGTTGCGTTGCCTCAAGTTGTATTCGATGAACCAGTCCGGATAGCCATTATTTCTCAACGCTTTGCGAAGCAAATTTAGCTCTACTTCAATGTTGTCCGGTGAACAAATCCTGCGTATTCGTGTGCCCAAATTTATTATTAGGTTCCTTTTGTACGCCCTTGGCACACTACTGATATAATGGATATATTGTCCAGTCCAGCTTGATTTCTTGTGAACTGACCTTGAGAGAGTACCTTCTTCATCTAGGAAGGATAAATATCCGTCTTGTACTTCTTCTATTGGAAACTTGATTGCTTGGTCTACCATGTTTATGTGATGTAGCAGTGCATTTGTAGCTTCATCCTTTTCAACGACCATGAAATTATCGTCAACGGAGCGTACGTAAAATTGAGCTCCATTGATAAATGGTTTTAAACCAGTTGTTTCTAAATGATGCATGTATATGTCTGCCAATACTGGTCCACGAGGACTACCCATACCTATGCCGTCAATTTGTCTGCAAACGACTCCTTAGAATACGAATTGTACGTTGGATGTGCATAATAAAAATATTTCTCTCATGCCGTCCACTATCAGTGTTTCCGCTCCTGATGATCGTATATATTCACATAGGATATTTATAGTTTTATTTATTGGAATGCTAGTAAAGTGTGACTTTATATCGAGGGACACAATTTTCCTCTCTTTTAAATTCAGGTCACGAATTTTTTTCACAAATTGAAAGCTGTCCTGTACAACGTGTTCTGTTCTTCCTTTCATGATAGGTTTTATAATCCGGCATAATAGCCTGGCTGCCCTGTGCTGTGGAGAATTTATCATAGATAAAATGGGCCTGAAAGGTGGAAGTCTCTCATTGTTGGTCATTTTGTGAAACTTGTGCAACCAATATAATATCGGTTGGATAAAACAAAGTCAGCATGTACTAAAGGTGTTGTCATATACACAGACGTTTCATGCTTACTGGCGGCTCCTAAGTGGGATCCGGTACTAAGCCCTATAAACGCTATATATTTGGTCAAGGAATTAGGGCAATTGGACGATGCCATCTTCTACATATTAAAAGATACTTAAATTTCTTATGTGTGTGAACATTGCACTGAATTTCTGAACTCATCAGTTATATGTTTCAGTCACGTTATGTTACTCGATAGTAAATAGTAAAATAATTAAAGTTATGTTGATTTTCGGAATGGCACTAATTAAAGATGTAAGATGTGCTCGTTAGCAGTGAATGAACTTGAAGAACTAAACTTAATTATAAAAATCAACAAATGCGTTGAAATAACGAAGGCATTTTGAGTTGGAAAACGTGAGTAGAGAGAGTGAAATTCGAAGTTATCGTGAAAATGCCTAATGCAGAAGTGAATACTTATTGGTATATATTCGGAAGAATAATGAACGAATACTTTTAAGCTGAAAAGGGGTAACTAAAGTGCCATTTAATAAACACGGAACACACCGTTGTAGTGTGGCGAGTATGATTTTTAAATTTAAATAAGAATAGGTCCGAATACGTTAACTATTTATCACAAATTTAATTCCCTCTTTATCTATTTAAATCCTACGGATTTTTCTCAGTTTTTTGCTAACAGACATTGTCACATCGAATATTGATCTTTTTTCAATTGCTGATTTAGCTATAATATTGCTTCTCGAATATAACCCGATTGTTCCTTTACTTAACCTGGACAGTCTACTGTGATTAATTATTGAGATACGTTTACAGCCTCCATGATTTTTTGGATGGCCAATTTGTTGTGACTTCCTAGTTAAGTCCAATTTCTGAATGTATCCATATCTACACGCTGTTTCGTGTTATGCTCTTCTAACTTAAATTGAACGCGTGGTTTAGTCATTTTTAATTTGAATTGAGAAATAAATCATGTATGGAAGTATAAATTTATTATAAAGCAGGTATATAAAACACGATCAAAATGGTCATTTTCTTTTGGCCAGAATTCCCTTTCACTGTCATTATTACTCTATGTAGTCACTTCTTTGGAAAGAAGAAGGGTAAATTTAGATTAAACCTTGTGTAGTGTCTGACGCGCATCTCTATAAATAGCGGTAGAAGTAGTATATGCTCGCATGTTTGAGGTCTGGAGACATGTTTAAATAAGGCGAATGGCTACGATATCTTTTGTACTGGAGAAGAGCACACCTAAGTACGCACGGTGGACCTAAAGTTACATTTGCTAATTCTAATATGCTACATAGGTTCAAGAATCGTTTATGTATCGTAACTTAGAATATGGGAACTTCTCTCAAGGTTGTCGAACTTTAAACTCGCGGTATCCACATTGATCTTTTGCTGTATACAAGAACTGTTTCGAACAGGTCACTGTTGCTTAACAGGTTGAAAGAAATGACACATATCCGTGGAATGCTGGAGGCACTCGCAAAAGGGATGGTATGCTAGGCAGTGTCAAATTATGAGGTGTCATTAAATTATTCAAATCTATTTACTTTTAAGCTAAATTGGGCGAGGTGTACAAAAATATGATCATGACAAAAGTGCCGGATCATTCTGTTTCGTTGTTGGTCTAGGTGAGTAATTATACTGGGAAGCTCCATTGCAATTTTCTTGACATGTTTTCATGCAACATCTTGAGTGAACGTACATTGAGAAAATAGTTGACCAGTGCGTTCTTAAAAATTAGGCAGGGTAGCCACTATTGTTTATCCCAGAAACAGCCGAAATCGTAAAGCATGCCAATGAAGCAGATCCAGACATCAAACTTATTCTTAAGGTGGACATTCGACTCACTCGAGCAGAAAATAATGATTTTACATAGCTAAAACAGAAAATCAACTTTGGCCGAACAGTACATCAATTACAACAGTAGTGTGCCAACATCTCACAGGAGTAACCTAATTAGTAAAAGAAGGTTTTTCATAATCTTACCATTTCCAGGCAACCTACTAACCTTAATTATTGCAAAGTGATTAAATCTAAAGACACAAATTTTCGTAGTGCAAAATTTAGCAACACCTTCAACACACAGGAAATCATGAGGTAGATTACCGAGGATAAATTTTCAATTCAACCACTTTTGAGTATATTTTATGAAGAGGCACTCAGCTAACTTAACGAATTTCAATATTTTTACAAAGTTAAGTCCGGAAGATTGTTACACATATCCGAAGCGCGTTAAAAAAAGCAACAAAGACATCGCGTGCAATTTCAAATATTATGTCAACATGATATTCGATGCACCTAGCCACGAACCAATCAAACCAATAACAATCTTCTTTCATTCAGGCTTCCTTGACCACCCATTGGACCTGTTTCCATAAACAGTCAATCGTATTAGCAACAAACTGAAGTTGAAACACATGTGCAGTCGGAACTATCATCATTACCAACATGAGAAATCGCACAACAGTATGAGAGATCAACGCTGCAATCTGCATACCCTGTTAAATTTGTCTTAGTTTACTTAGTTTATTAGATCATTAATACGTGTTTCAACCGAGGCCTGTATATAAATATTAATATATAATGTATATATATTAATGTATATAAATGTTAGAGATAAATAGGAACGTTCGAAAAACACAGAAATTTGCTCTAAGTGTGAATGTTTTTTAGGTACTTTGAGGATATTTCGTTAAAATAAGTGAAAAAAGCAGCTTCAGGATTAGTCGGGAATTTGGATTTATCAGAGCATTGATCTAAATATTTTGAGAGCCTCTTCTCTCTTTTGTCTCATTTTCATTTATAGTTGTTGCTTGAAGACGTCTAGGTTTTCGTTGATCATTATTTTTCTCATAATATCCTCTATATTCGGTTTGTTGTCATCAATCGTACTTAACAGAAGCTGTTGTATTAATCGAATTTTTGGCGCGAATGCTTCTAAGACATGAAGTTTGATTTGATCATCATTTCCAGCCACGCAAAAGTCAAGTGACTAATGTTTCACTGCCATATAACCATAAGGAGCGAAAAAAAAGTATTTAAGTGAATTTAGATAAATTATTATTGAGATTTACGAGAGAGGGAGAGGGGTAGAGAGAGAAGGAAAACCTTGCTACTATGAGTAAATTTATCAGGATAACTCAAAGAAATGAGGCAAACTAAGCCTCTCCACAACACCATTATGGCCAAGTTAGCATTCGGGCAAGGCGACATCAGCAACAGATTTGAAGTAGAGCATCAAGAGGTTTACTCGTTCAAGTAGTTTTCTCATGACTTCAGTTGGTGTTAATAAATATGTTTCATTTCTTGCCCAAGACAGGTTGACTCCTTTTTAATTAAAATAATGAACATCATTATCATTTATTATGAATGAGTAGTCACTTACAGGCATTCGATCATCGTTGTTTGAGAAGTATAGCACATGTTGGTTACCAACAACGAATAGCTAACGTTGACATCCGTAGACGTACTTTTGGATCTGACAATAAGTTCTCGTCGTTAGAAAAACAAATAAGCCTCCATCAACTTCGTTGGCTTGGTCACGTTTTGCGTATGCCCTCATTTCGATTGCCCAATAGAGCTGTTTTCTCATCCAGCACCAAATTGGCGTAAGAAACAAGGTGGGCAGGTTTTGACATGGCAGAAACAATTAAAGTCACTTACATCCAAATTGGGTAGTATAGGACCCACTCGTCTGCCGGGATGGGGTCCTCGTGTGCATCACAGTTCTTCGTTAGAAACCCTTAGCGATATGGCATCGAATCGAGCTCAGTGGCGATCTTCTTGCAGATGTCTAGTAGAATCATCTTCGTAACTTTCTTTTCTTAGTAGGGCAAAGTTAGCTGCGAGGTTTGGTTTGTTTATGACGGGATACAGTGAAATCCGCAAGGAAGCTGTATTGCTGATGCGCCTTGCCCGAATGCTAACATGGCCATTATGGTATTGTGGAGAGGTTTAGTTTGCTTCATTTCTGCGAGTTATCCTGATAAATTTACTCCTATAATCTGCACATAACTTGTCTAAATTCACTTATATACTTTTTTTCACTCCTTATGGTTATATGGCAGTGAAACATTAGTCACTTGACTTTTGTGTGGCTGGACATGATGATGATGATGAATCACTTACTGGAGGAAAACATTCATTAAAAAGCTGGAAATATTTTACCTTGATTATACTTTAAATTTGGTTAAAGGATATTTTGATTAATGTGTACTGAAAAAAAAATTACACGTTGAGTATATATTTTTCCCCCGACTGAATGAATAAACATTTTTGAGGCTGTATTATATACTTCATAGGCTTGAGTTGTGCGTAATTTTCACTGGCATATCATTAAATGTCTTTATATATTGATTGCTTATTTATCTAGGCGTTTGTGGAAAGTGTGCACATTTTATTCTCGAGAAATTGTTTGTGCTTATTTGGTTATTTTGGTCTTATGTTTTCCGACTAATAATCGTACAGATTCTCCTCCTTGCGAAGATCATAGTCTTTATTTGCTTCGAGGCACACCTGTGTCTTGTTTCCGTCTGAATTTTTGTTTCTAATGTTAAATTTGTAGAAGATAGTGCAAATGAAGTTTGTTGTTACTGTTGCATATAAACAATGCATCACTTTTGGCCGTTTCAAACCTTGAACTGTGTGGATGATATTTTCTAACATGGAGCAAGAGTTCTTGATATTTGATAAGAAGTGTATGCATATTTCATTTCCGCATGGTATGTGCATTGGGGGGTGTGCAATGACCCACGTTTGTTAAACCATCAAAAACTGCTTATTCATCGCATAGCAGATATATTTTTGAAATATGAGTGTGATTCGTTGAAATTTAAAATTTTCTTTTGTTTATTAGAATATATTTTTATATTTTATTGTTTCATTTCTGTGTTTTGATAGACTCCACTGGACTCTTCGTCGGTGGATTATGCTGTGTTCTGTTTATCACTGATGGGTACAAATTGTCACGAGTTTATCTGTGAAGCAAATCGAATATTGCGAAACGGGTATGCTTTTCCTGTTTCAGAATTTGAAATAAAACAATTAAAGAGCTTTTGAAATAAAATAAAAACTAGAGTATGGGTCTGGTTAGTTTACCAAACAATACTTGCCTATTTGCTATTTATATGTAAAAAAAAATCAGCTTTCATTGCAAAAGTAAACTCATTTAAACATCACGATGATGATCCAATCATGGACAAACAGAAAAAAACATCGCCCTTCGATAAATAATGTTTCATTACCATATAACTATGAGAAAAATACGAATAGTTTAAAAAAAAGAAAATAGTAATTCAAGAAAATGTTTTAAAAAAAGTTAACGTAAAGTGGTTTTTGAAGGGAAGAATCTAGTTCAGATGGATATATTTACCTAGGTAAAACACAGAAATGGTGCAATCTAGATATTTACAGATGCAATTATGGGCCTGGTAACATCTCTCATACAGCTTCCTAGCGGGTTCACTGTATCGCTTCATGTATACAACCGAACCTCTAAGTTAATTCTACCTTAGAAAACAAAGATCAAATCATTCTACTTTAAATTTTCCACTATCGACATTGTGCTCGATTCAATGCCATGTCTAGAACGTTGACCCCATCCTAGTAGACTAACAGATCCTATGTTAACCTATTTGATTTTATTTTACTCCAGCTCGTTCCGCCGTGTCAAAATTTGTCTATTATTATACATACACTAGTCTAGTGCTGAATGAGAAATACTGAGCAATAAAATTAGCGACATACTTAAACCGTGATGAGCCAGCGCAGTTGATGAAGCCTTACTTTTTGTCTAACGATTGCACTTGTTAACCGCTCAAAAAATTGGCCTACGGATGTCCAAGTATCTTATTCGTTGTTAATAACCCAATTGGGCAATGCTTCTCAAATAACAGTGGTTGTATTTCTGTGTGCGTCCAGTCTTGGTTGTCAAGGTATAAATATCGCCCGCCTTTAGCAAAACTACACGTATAGATACGTCTTATTTCAGACTGAATGCAAAGTGAACTTTTCGCGCTTATTTATAAGTAGCGAAAGTTCGAAATAACTACTCAATATTTTGCGATTCTCATATTAACTTCGTAATCAATATTTCCCGAGTTTTTACAGATACCAAGATATAGAAATCGGTAAATTATTTCCCAATTATCACCATAAAGTCGCAGAGTTGAAGTGAGTGATGGATTATTCTGTAGAAGTAACTTGCATTTAAAGGGCGTGCATTTCATTTCGATTAACGGAACTACGTATGTTGATCTATTCAAGGTGGTCTGGGCAGAATCTCGGTTATTGAATTCTAATAGTACAATATCGTCTGCATTGTCAAAATCAAATCACCTGCCGGGGAGAACTTCGATGCCTGAATCCCGAACGCATGGAAGAGTATAGTTCATAATAGCATCTATTACAAAATTAAACAAAAATGTGGATTGGGCATTCTGACAGAGACCACTGCTGTTAGTAAGGTTATCCAATTAGTTCAAATCGATTTAGCATGAGCATTTTTGTACATTAAAATCATGATTTTATGCGTAAACTTTGTTACTCTATGAAGTTGCCTAGCTTTGTATTAAGTAGAACGCCTATCTTCTGACGATATTCTCTCGTGATATCTGCGGTAGATCGATTCAAAGTTTTTTTGTAGATGTCCCATCCATAAATGTTTCTTTATGTTGTTATCTATAATGTTCTAGCTCTTTTATTTAATTCCAAAGTAAATTTAAAGAGAAACGAGGCATCAGTCTTCCTTTATTACTCCCTTTTCTTTTGCAACCGATTAACACACCGACATGTTTATCTTACTAGGTTAAATTATGCTGTGTTTAGTCATACATGTTCTCTATTCTTCTCAATGGTACTATCAATGATGTACAATTAATAATCCCCGTAACACAAACCTGATTTTGATTAGAATCTTTATATTTCAATTGTTGTAATAGATGGACTTTGAAAAAAATAATAAATATATATTAAAATATAACGCCGAGATGGTAATCATGTACGCATGTGTTACATGATTTCTGGTGACCCATCAGTGTGAGCTGGTGCTACGCCCTATACAAACTATATATTTGGGCGAGGAATGTGGTACAATTGGACGCTTCAATCTCCTATACGAATATGTAAACCCGCAGTAGTCTCGCTAACTTCATATCCAATTAGTTTTTGTAGGCCCTAACGAAACTAGAATCTTTTGTATTGGTGACATGCATATTATTTACGGATTTAGTAGGCATACCAATTCGACAATATGGAATAAAGCTATTCGATCTACGCATTCAGTTAAACCCTTGAGGTCTATAAATGCGTCCATTATGAAACGGTGACATAAATGTCGCTGTTTATCTAAAAATATCATTTGCACAACCTCGTCCTGGCCATTATCTATCTTGTTCTTCTTCTGTATTTGATTCATGCTAATCTCTTGATCTCGTTATTTAATTGAAGCAAATAACATTGATAAGACTAAGATTAGTATCGCATGAATTCCGATTACCGTTTTTGTAGATAGGAATGATGGTTTAATCGCTCCGAGCAACCGGCCCGGGCTCCTTATTCCATATATTACCCGAGATATGAGTCGACGCCACCATACCTAAATATGGGTCTACAGCTTTGTGATGTTCAAGTGATAGGACTACATGCCGTATTTCTAACTCTGATGGTTGTACGAGATTAAAATTCTACACTGTTGATACAGTCATAATTCCAGAAATGGGGACTGACGCAGGTGCCAAAGAAAATTGGCCTTTGAAGTATTCATCCAACCTATGAAGACGGCACATTTTATCGGTTATCAGATTAATGCTGTTATCATTGTCGTGTTAAAGTTTAATTCTTTCTGAACTATTGCACGAATATTTGAAAAAATAGGATGTTACTTGATATGACCGCTTTTCTCATCTCTTCAGCCTTTCTGGTCTAAATGGCTCAAAGATAGACTTTGAGACTAGGCTTAAGCTGCGTCTTATAACTCTACGAGGATTATAATAAGCCGAGTTGGCATGAGTTCTTCGTCTAGTTCAATAATCTCAAAAGAATTTTCGGAGACCCAATGATTGATTCAAATTGAACCTACAATATGCATAGCGGATCTTAATTTCGTCCATAGTAATTAGTACGTCCAGATAAAATCGATTTTAGGAAAGCATCATATTTTTGTATGAAAGATGTTTTTTCGAGTTTGCTTACTTTTTATCGTTTATTATTCTTCAACTTTCCGAAAAATTCGAGTGCGAATCCAAAGCTCATAAATGCATGGTCCGAGTTGACATTCGTTTACCAAGACGAACGACAGTCCTGGATGTAACAACACAATCTATAACTCATTATTAAATGTCTTTTTGAGTCAACAATTGTCATGCTGATAGAATACGCCATTTAGCGTGTTCGACGTAGCTATTTTATTGTTGTTCACCATTATCATTGCATTTTTAACTTAAAGTTTGTCTGTCACCTTGTTGAACCTATTTGTCACTTAAACGTTGAACTTAATGAATACTATATCTCATCTTCTCGTTCTACTTAGTGAAGAATTTATGTTGGACTAGAAATCATCTTTGCTACCGTTTGTGCTGCATCTGGTAAAAGCATATGTAGATACAATGAAAAGGTAACGCTGTTTGAGATATCTGTCATTGATTTGAGCTAACGCTATTAAACACGCCACACAAGGTCGGCTATTTATAGGATTACTTTCAGTTAAGGAACCTTCGGCCCTTGAGCTAAGCACTTTAATGAGATCCTTTTGTCCGCCTTGAGCAATCTCCGTGGTATAAGAGATTCGAAGACAGTAAGGCGTAGATATGCAAGTATGTATTAGGTGTTGCGAACCTAGTAACAAATTAGTTCAGTTGTGACCAGAATGATAAACCAAAGACAGCATGAACGGAAAGTATAATCTCATGCACATTCGTTTCGTGCTTACCGGCGATTCATCAGTAGGAGCCGATATTACGCCCTTTAACCACTATATATTTGGTCGAAGAATGTGTAATAATAGTAATAATAAAAATAAGGCTAGTGCATCGAATTCTGCAGTATTCGTAGGATCCGATGCTTTAGTTTCAGTGAATCAATATTTATCAATTTATAATTTTTTCAAAGTACATACTTGAGCTTCTTGTTTTCCAAGTTATTTTGATGTTCGCATATTAAATCCGCTGGCGCAAAAACTTAACTTATGCTTGATAAATGGTGGTTACTTCAACTATTTCCATAATTTGGCTATCCTGCATTGGGCTTACTAATTTGATTGACTTTCACTATATTCATCACATCTAAAAGAGCTTTATTATTAAATTGAGAAGAGAAAAAACGGATTAAAGATTCCTTCGTGATGGATTCTGGGAGAATTTATTCCAACAAAACATAATTCACCAGAGCTCCTAATTGGACCCTGTTTGCTGTTACACCCCGATGTTTTCCTTTTCAGTTTTTTCTGGGACAGTTAACGTACGGTGCAGTGTGATTACGTGATTTAGATCGGGAATACTGGTATCCATCCAGGAGTCCTCTGGTGAATCATTTCGTTGGTTCCAGCCATCCAGTAGTTTGGTAGCCTGGCAAACAGGTCTTGTAAGTGACCTTGTCAAACCGTGTCACAACCAACACAAACAAGATTCCATGGTGATGCTACACCGAACACACTGTTTCGTATTTTTTTCTTTTGATTAATCCATTATCACGTGCAACTACAAATTACCTAATTAATACTTATTGAATGCATAGATTAGCATAGCTAACCAAGCTCTACCAGCTATACTTAGTCATCGTCATTATCTCAGCTTCACAAATGAGGGTTGTTGGTATACTTTACATTGGTGCTAGGTTAAATGGACGAGCGATTCCTGAGCGGGTTTATAATTTGCTTACAGCAGCTGCGGCAAGTCCAAACTGTTAGTAGTTCTTTGTCGAAACCGATGCGTCTGGTGTCACTCGAGGTCCCAGTCAGTCGCATTCGTTTATGATTATCATAGGCTTCGGATCAAAATTGACTATAATGACTGTTGTAAAGGTGTTTAAATTTAGACTTGACTGGTTTGAACTTTATTGAGCGAAATTTATGTCTCTGGTTTTTGTCTTTCATTTCGCCAACAGAACAGTGTCCTATGCTTATTGGACGAAGCAAACAGGCACAACTACCACTTATCACCAAAGTTGTGGGTTGCGTTGATCCAAGAATGTACTGCATCACATTGCGCATGTTGAAAACAATAACATTATTTTGCGGAATTCCAGAGCTAATTCCAATAAATTCAAAAAGGCTAACACTAGCGCGAATATAGGCCGATGAGTCATTATAACAGGCACTGTTTCGGCCTGAACGCCGTTATTAAGCACAATTCGCCACTATTTCATGTACTAAACTTAATGGAAAATAGTTTAGTAGTCTATTCAAGTAATGCTCTTTGGCTCCTGCTAACGGTGGCGCAAATCTAGAGCGACATATTGCATATATTTGGATGATGCCTCCTATTCCTGGTCGAAGCCATACCTGAGTTGGCATAATTATTTTCTCTCTGTACACACAACTTTCTGTGGATAAAACTGGTGACCACATTTAATACAACACAGCTAACATATATCACGTTAGTTCTTGTGTCACTTTGTTTTGAATGAGCACCACATCGACACTCTTTCACTCATTCAAATTTGCTGATTTGAAATAGCCACCAGTCTCAAATTGTTTTTGTCCATTCACCACCAAATGGTGTTTATTTCAAGGACGTTCTTTCGGATTTGATAATGTAAACGATGTTTGTAAATTAAATTATCCTTTTCAGTTTATCTCTGTGAGTTAAAATCTGAACTGCTTTCCTTTTTACAGTGGCGTTCTCCTGATTGTCGAAATTGCCAGTCGTCTTACCGTTAGTTTAAAAAAGTTCTCTTCAATTCTGTGTCGTTTCGGGTTCAACTCAGAGCACGCGTCAATCACACGTGATACATATTTTGTTCGTTTCAGCTTGCGTAAGACCAGCACACTTTCGAAATCATCTGTTGCCGCTTCTAACACTCTGCCACTGAAATTTTGCGCCTATAAGAAACGGTAAAAGAATTGGCTACCGATTGTTTTGTTTATCGAGGTTTTTGGATATTATGTGCTTTCAACTTAAACAAGTTGCTTGACCTAAATATCTTGAATTATAAAGACTATTTTTGCTTTATTGTCATTTTTTGCTTACCAATGACTTGTTCATCTGTATTTTGCCACTTGGATTTGTACTTCACAGCTTTACACTGCATGAAATATATTTTGAAATTATGCAAAATTTTGAGCCAATAATCTGTCAAGAATTTGTTTCCATTTCTAAATTGTATGTATATATTTTCGGAACATTAATCCCTTTATGTAAATAGAACTTTTACTTTTGGCAAGATTGAATAAAAATATATTAAATTGCATTTGTTTTGTACATATATTTCCTCTTTTAACTGTTCTTGATTGTAAGCCTGTCTGGTGTTGATGCTATTTAATTGAATGAAATGAAATTGAAAATCTACTTTGTTCTTTGTTATTTTTCTTACGTTTCTTTTTTATCTGATTTTATTACAATTAAAACTTTTCCCATAATTTGATCTTAAAGCAATCTGGAGCGTGAAAAATTGTCCAAATACTGTTAATTAAAAACAGCTTGAATAAGAATATGTATCTGTAAAGTTAACTGTGACTGAATTTCACCATTTGTTTTATAGTTTGAGAATGCATGCGCACTAGAATTTGAGCTCAACTAGAGCAAAAAAGGCAGCACGCATTGGAAATTTGTTTTATTATATATTAAGGTTAATGAATAGATTACGATTAAGCGACGCATTAATTTATGTGCATCTGCCCTGTAACAAAGTTGTTCATTTGTTTACAAAGAGAATTTTTCAAGTACATCTCGTATTTTGTACTGGCTGGCTTCTCAACTGTATAAAATCATTACTTTCTTTGATGTCCAGTGTATGCATTCTCAATGTGATCTTTTATCATTAGCGTGCCTTTTTATTTCACGTATGCCATTTTGGCCGAATAAATATTGCCCATATCGAATATTATAAGCTGCTATTTAATTAACTTACAAATAAATTTAAATAGTAAATCCGCCATTTGAGAGAAGTGGAAATTCTTGCTCACCTCTTAAGAATGCACACTTGTAACGACGCTTTTTCTGTTTATCTGTATAAGCAGTTTTATTTAGCCGTCCTTTGTAGTGAGTTTTAATTTTGACACTTTTAGTGAATTGATCCTTTTTTAAACGTTAACAGAGGACTTAACTTTTGGTATGCTACTCATTTCATGAAATTTTTTATATTAAAGGATTTGAATACGTGTGTTTGCAATAAGAGCTTGGGGTCGTACATGTTGAGTTCTCCCATTATGACTAAACCGTTCTACTGGATGAATTGAATTTTCTGCATTGTGCAATGTGTGGTTAATACTGGTATTTGGGCTGATAGCGCTCATCATCATTGATTGGCATACTATATAGGAATACAGTTTTACAATAATTGATTGCGCGGGTGGTGGTAACAATTCTTTAAATCAAGTTTGCGAGCTTGAAGTAAACACCAATCCCATTGTATTTAACCAAATTTGATTTAAAGAATACTATATAGGAGAAGGAAAACTTCGAACACAAACCATTCTTACTAGGAATGATCGACCTAGTGTTCTTACCATGAACAATACAAATTACATTGATCGCTTTTTTTGGTTATATGGCAGTGAACATTAGTCAATTTTGGCTTTTGTATGGCTGTGCATGATGATGATGATGATGTATGGATAATATATATATATATATATATATATATATATATATATATATATATATATATATATTGGACATAATGGAGCGGGTGTTCACATGAAGATCGCAACCTGGATTTAAATAAATTTATTATGCTTCCTGATATATGCTTTATTTGCCTATAAACAAACGAATCCCACACACAGTATACGCTATATTTATTTAACCTTTATTTGATTATTGATGTTGTTCTGCTTCGGTTTTATGGTTTGTTGACTAAATGTATTTAGGCACAAGTGTTTACATATCTATTGGGTGATCTTTATACGTATTTGTGTGCTTGCATTTGTTGCATACAGCCTGTCAGTAAGATTTCAGCATTAACACGAATGTAAAATTTCAAGCGCGTAACATTTGTACAATATAAAATTGATTAATAGCATACAGCATTATTTTGTCCGTCCAGTAGTTTAGTTATACTATTTTGCATGGTTTTATTTCCATCAAAATAAAATAATCGAGTCATTACATGTTAATTATTTACTTTTATACATTTTGTACAAAACTTATTTCATTGCCATGATCGTCCCTGCCTATCTTTCAATATAACATTAATGTAATAAGTTTTAGCAAGTATATAAACACCAATACCATGGTATTTAATCCTTCGCATAAGGTAGCTAAACTTCTGTGAATCAGTTTTGCTATGTCGTATAGCAAGTTAGATGCAATGGGATTGTTGTTTATATCGAAATCACAGGCTTGATTTAACAAATTGTTATTGCCACTCGCGTAATCAGAGATCTTGAAATGTATAAGTACATGTCAATTAATCGAAGTTTCTCTCCAGATAAAGGCCTATTGTGGTTTGTGGTTCAATAACACTGTCCTTGTATTTATGTGTAAGGCATACCATATCATGTAACGAGTTACTTCATATGGAACTCGGTGGATATGCTAGTCATCACGAACAAATGATGTAATCTCATGTATGTATTTGGCGAATATTGTATTTATATATTATCAATATTTTGTTCACCAGCGTGCGGTTTAACTTCTACTTCATACGACTGTCCTTTTTCTTACACAATTATCTGTGTATTAAGCGCGGATAACAACATACAGCTTTCTATCGTAGACGTCTGTTCTTCTGTTGGATCACCTTTAACTACAGCCGAGGGTGCTTCAAACGAAATCCACAGCGTTTTGTATGAAAGCTTCAGAAAACCTCGTCTTGTCTACCGATGATCATATACCTTAATATTTTTAAAATCTCTATTATCACCAAAGCTTTCCGACATGCGGCGGTGGCTGAGAAACAACGCGAAAACAACCTGTTACGTAAAATTCAAAGTGGATTTCTGCCAGTATCGAGATGCAAAAGCCACAGAATTGTATGAAAAAATTCAGCTTATAATCAGGGGTCTTTCTGTTAATGGTGCACGTGCGCTTCCGGTTTTCGATACGCAAACAAAATCTTAGGACAGTTATGTTGTCCGTTTTATTAAATCCTCTCCTAATTTATAATCGGTTTGTAGTTATACTAATAATGGTCTTTAATGATTAACTACGGTATTCGAGATCGCTGTTCCGTTGCCTCCAATTATTGTTTCTGATGCAGTCCTACTGTCGTTATCAGTAACGTTCCCCGGAGCGGAATTTGAAGGTAGCAGTTGCCAGGGTACTGCCCTAAATCGAGCTCATAATACTGTTCTGTTAGCAGACTAGGAAGAAGAGCTTTTGAGAGACACTCAATATGTTAATGAACTGTCTATTCGGTTTGTTCAAAAGCTAGATACTTATAAGATGAACATTAAGACCAAGTTTGATATAAATGTTTAAATCGTGCTGAACGGCGTCCTGCTGCCAGTCACCAGTGAATTCGCTTATTAGTGCTATCCTGTGGTAGCGGGCAGATTGGATTTTGTCGCACAAGCCTTGCAGCAGTTGCCTCTGGCAATATATAGAAGCCCTTTCGATTATATCCCCGTTTTATATCTCATTTTAAGTAGATTTTCAGTCATTTATGCCATCGATAGCCCACTATAGTTGTCATTGGTTAAATGACTTTGCATATTTATGTGCACTGCAGGTTTGGTTTAAGTTATTGCCAAGGGTGCGTCAAAAGGTAATGCAAAGCATAAATTGATATATTTATACCGCTAATAAATGACCATTGCGTTCGCTGGTGCCTTGTCAGAGAAGGCCACTTAAAAATCCAGTTCTTCAGGCATCCGAGACAACTCATTTATTTATTTTGCTTTGTTCGATAACTCGTTAACTACAATGGGACCGGTGTTTACTTCAAGCTCGAAAACTTGATTTAAAGAGTTGTTACCATCAATCGCACAATCCTCGACTGCTTAGTTGTATTAACCTATTTAGTTGGCTGAATGCGCAAAAGGTCGAACATTATTTTTCGAGAAATCTGTCGCCATACTAACTAATGAAGCTTGATTGGGTGATATTCTTTTGGAATCCAGACGTAAATCGGTCCGGAGGAGAGGTCTGGTTAATTTAACCTTATTGGCCTATGCTCCTCTTGATCTCACCGTGTGAGGCAAATATAGCAACTATTAATTATGAACATTTGTTTTGTTTTTAGCCAACTCTTTGTTAGCAGTCCATATTCAGGCAAACACGCGATACCTTTTATTTTCATACCCATTGATCCATAATGCCTGATTGGTTTTAATGTAATAAAATTGACGCATGCGCGTCGTACTCACTAGACATTCATTCTTGTGAATCAGTAATACACCTATTATATTTATTGTCAAATTGTGCTGATTAGTGGATTTTTTTGGTTGATCAAGTAATATGAGACAAATAAGCAGTGCAATCTCATAGATGTGTATATACTTTTTATTGTTCAGTTGAGTTTAATATATAGTACTTAAAACCAAGTAACAGATTATTTTGTATTTCGTGACATTTGGTCACACTTATATAATTAAAGGAAAATTGGTTGCGCGGACGGTTATAACAATTACTTTTAATCAAGGTTGCGATCTTGATATAGACACCTGTCCCATTATTTAGATACATTTGTCAGTATAAACGAAGGTTTGTATAGTGTGGAAAAGGCAATTCATTTAGTAGACCGTTTTCGTCCTTATTGGGTACTCATCACGTACTGTCCTGAATTTTACGTTGGCAGGGCTCCAACCTGGACACGCCTGCTTCGCAATCTGTTGCTTTAACTACTGAGCAACCCTGCTGCACACTACACACAATTTTCAGTTATATACTGTACTGAGCCTTTCTTTTAGTTAGAGCATATATATTTTACCCCTTTAGCCCTAATGTTCAAACTAATTATCCGCAATCTGTCATTATACAACAGTTACCACATTACACGGAGAAGTGGTATTGAAATGAAAATTTATATAATAAACGAACATTGGTTTCGAGAACTGTGATAACAATTAGTTCTAATCAAGGTTGCGATCATGAGATAAACGCCTGGCCCATTAAAGACATAAATTTGTCAGTATAAACTAAGTATTGTTTAGTGTGAATAAGGCAATTCATCCAGAAGAACGATTTCGTCCTTATTAAGAACTCATCATGTACTGTCCAGAATTTGCCGCAGTCAAGGTTCGAAACTAGGCATATCTGCTCAGAATCCTTGATTAAAAGTAATTTTTATCATCACCCGCGCAACCAATCTTCCTTTAAATGTATAAATGTTCATTTCAATACCACTTCCCTATGTAACGTGTTATCTGTTCTCTACTGAGAGACTGGAGAAGGTTAGCTGGAACTTTAGGGCTAAAGGAATGCTATATAGGCTCTACTTAAAGGAAAGGCTAACCAATAAAAATTAGTAAGTATATAACTGGATGAATTGCCTTTTCCACTTTATGCAAAGCTTCGTATTTACTGACAAATGTATGTACATAACGGGTCAGGTGTTTGGATACACTTTTTGAGTCCTATTTCTCCGGATCTTAGTCACGCAACGCCTAATAAAAACTGAATTGTTAACTGTTCAGTGCTTTATTTATAATCATGTATCTTCGCATAAGCCAAGTCGAATTAAGTGCACATTGCTTCCGATTGTACGTAATATACCAATATTCTTTGGTCGCAGCAGGGTGGCTCAGTGTTTAGTGCAACAGGCTCCAAAGCGGAGGTGTCTAGGTTAGTGCCTTGTCCGCGGCAAACTCTTGACAGAATGTGAAGAGTTCTCAATATTAGCGAAACCGGTCTATTGGATGAATTGCTATTTCTATCAAGATTGTAACCTCGATTTAAATAATTGTTATCAAGGCCCGCGTAACCAATGTTCGTTTAATTATATAAATTTGTAAAATTAACGATTCCTTTTATTCTGCGCATCCGACCCGTTAAACGCGTAGATTTGTGCAAATTTAAGACAATGATGTTCAGCTTCATCCATTTCCCAACCTTATATATATCGTTACAAGTTTCACCAGTTTTTTTTAAATATGAGAACACAACAACTTATTTCTACCTGTATCTACAGCCATTATTCTGGATTCATATATATATATATATATATTTATATATCAAAGTTTTATATATATATATATATTTCTAATCAAAGTGGATAATGGCCATTTGTTTCGAGACTACTAATCTTCACTTTACAATCTTTCATTTACATTCATTCTGGGTTTTCATTTGATTATGTGGGTGGCAAAAAGATTTATATATATATATATATATATATATATATATATATATATATATATCTTTTGAAATGCGAGCTTTAAGAAAATTTATTGTACCCTTCCTATGTGCAAGAACAAAATGAAATTTATCAGATATATGCAAGTATGTATATATATGTTTCTTATATCTGATTAAATTTCTTTTTGTTTTTGCACACAGGAAGGGTACAATGAATATATATATATATATATATATATATATATATATATATATATATATATATATATTTATGTGTGTGTGTGTGTACACTCATGTGAGTTAACGTTTTTGCCTGTTAATTTTATTTCATTTCTTTGTTAACTTATAAAGCACAAACAGGAATCAACAAAATTTCTTTTATATTCAATTAGAGTAATATGTTATTCTCTATTTAGTGATCTCATCACGCGTACAATATGTCATACAGAAGGTAGAGGTTGATAAAACGATCGAATGATCGCAATATTACGGTGCCGTTGCCAGGTCAAAGTGATCAAGATTAAAATTGTGTAACTAAAATGGTTCGTTTGCACACATGATGCCCACAGGATAAGAATTGCGATAATTTAGAAATGGGGGAGGGGAGGGATATAGCATGAGCGAAGTTTATATACAGGAAATACAACCTCATGTTGTCGTGTATATCTTCTTCAATAATTGGGCTATTAAATTTTTTTAAATGTTTTGCATTTTTTGCACTACGTTATACGATTCCCTTTGTTGATCGGTTTTTGGTGCCTGACAGGTGTTACATAAAATATCTCGTGTAGAAAACTTATCGTGTTCACATTATTATAGCATGAATTAAACTGTGAACAACGCCTTCATGCATATTCTTGTAAATTGCGCTTTTATTATAAACATATTCTTCAATCAATTATGAATATTTCCGCTTTAAAAGTATTTTTCTAAATTTAATTTTCTTTTTAGTGTGCTTCTGCATTTGTTTTGTAGCCATGGAAACAATTATTGGGCATGTGCGTGAGGGCAATTTGCATGAATTGCGTGATTGGTTGGATTCACCAAGTAACGATGTAAACCAGGGTGACGAGCATCATTTCACTCTTTTGCATTGGGCCGCCAGAGAGGGTCAACTGGCTGCTGTGGAACTTCTTCTTTCAAGGTTTGGTAATTTGGTTTAGCCTTGCGTAATATAAATTAAATTTAATGCTCCATTAAAATAATGCTTCTTGTAGAGTTTTTTTGAACTACTAGCTTATGCATAAATCACTAATTATCATAGACGAATGTTGGATTTCGAGAATTTGTTCTTTGTATATTTATCAATTAATAGCGAAAAATGTTTGAAGTTTCAAGAATAGTATTATATTTTAATTGTTTGTTTTTCTTGTCAACTCTGGAGGATTTTCGAAAACAAATTACGACTCTGACATGGTTTCTCCTTTTACAATGCTGCTTTTGAAAAAAATGTGAATGATTCAAGTCTTTTTTAGTTGTGCATTTAATGAATGAGCGGAAAAATCACTAACAAGGTTCAAGTCGCAGGTTATAACTTGTATACCGAGAACGAGGTATGTGACTCTCATCCCCTTTGCAATCATAGATTTGACGTTTTATTAGAATTTCGAAAGTACAATTTCTACTCCATATCGACGCATTCAGGCATTTTGTAAAATGATGCGATTATTGATTCTGGAAGTAGTAATAACCATTATTTAAATCACGTGATATTAAAATAAACGTCAATGTTTAATTATGCAATTCGTGTTGTATATTTCGAACTTTCCTTTTTACTGTTTATTTGTACTTTGACAACTCTAACTATTTGTTTCTCTCTTAGTGGCAGTTTTCGCCAGATTTTTTCATTTATTTAAATTACGTTTATTGGCTTAAGATAAACACCAGTTCTATTTAATCTGTCGCAGAAATGTCAAATTGTGAGAGGCTTGCTGGATATAAATTTATTAATGAAGTTGTTTTGAGCAACTACAGTTTTTGACATTACCATTCTTTAAAATATATGCTCTTTTTTCTTTAGTATAAATTAATTGTCAAATTACACTTTTGGGAAATTGAAATGCCGCTGTGATAAGGTATGTATTGTTCATCCAATGCCTACTTTGGTGGCTCAGTGGTTAGAGCACCAGATTCCGACGTAGAAGAGCCCAGGTTCGAGCTCTGTCCGCGGAAAATTCTAGACATTACGTGATGAGTTCACCGTAAGGAAGAAACCGGTCTACTGGAGAATTTTAAAAAATAAAGATTGCGAGTTTGAAGTGAATTCCAGTCCCATTTTATTTAACTATTCGTCAAACAACATGGAAGAAATTCCATCAGTTACACGTACGGACGCGTTTCGACCTTCCATTATCATCATCAGAGTACGGCAGCAACCAGACTGGCGAAGATCAAACTGCAATGCATATATATGGAAAGCAAAATAAGATATGCGGCTCTCACCTCTAGTAGTCTAGCGCACACTATAATTTACTGGAAATGACGGTTGCACAATTTTTATGCAGTTTTGAATAATCAAAGATTGTATAACTTTATTTCCGATATATATGAGGCGAAAGCTGCAATAAGTTAATGTTTGCAGCTGTGTATAAATTGTGCAGCCGTAATTTCCAGCCAATTACTATGTTTGCGAGACAACTATAGGTGGTAGCCGCATATCTAATTTTGCTTTCCATATATATATATACAATCAATATTGTTTTAATTACTGGATGTACTGTCTTTTTTACACTGTACCATACTTAGTTTATACTGACATATGTAAGTACATAATGGGTCAGGTGTTTATATTAAGATCGCTACCTTGATTAAAGTAATTATTATCATCGCCCGCGCAACCAATGTTTTTTCAATTATATAAATGATGTGGTATATGTTCCTTTTTAGACTGACATCTACCTGCCTAAATAGCAATACGTCAAGGAAAGGCAGTACGTTTGACTGAGGGTTTGCGTGTTCACAAATGAACTGAATCTAATTGTCCACGTTAAAATCTTTGAGCGTATCATTTGTTTATATTTTTACTTACTTTGCTTCATTTACGAAATCAAGAGCGATGCAAACATAATTATTTCAAATTTTAACTGATACTGGTTTTAGGATTACATTTATCTTGCCAACCAGTTTGCGATGTTGATTGTTGGTCATTTTCAGGTTTGATCTTAATGGTTGAATTTGCTTATTTCAACTACTTTTGTATCTTCGACATGCCATGCATTCTGCCCGCTTATTTGTTAATTAGTTTTGCTTGTTGGAGACGGCGTATGATGTTATCAATTTCATTAGAATTCGCCTTGTCGGTTCTTAGTTGAAATGCTTCTCTTGCATTTTTGTTGCAAGTTTTATTTAATCATGTGAAGTTTTTGATTTTCCTTTATTTGTTTAGCATGGTTTCAATTTCTGTTCATCACCAAGGACGTTGTTCTTAGTTGTGCAGTAAGATAATAATATTTGACGTATCCACGATTTTCCTTTGTGGGTGATTGATTAACACTCTCAGTTCCGCAATGATCCGATTGATCCTCATTTCCAAGTACGTGCTGAGTTCGGCTTCACGTTGGCTTGATGCTGATTCATCCTATCTTTCCAAAGGCTTCGACACCTTTCATACTAAACACTGGAAATGAACAGATCTATTTAAAAGGTTTACGCTTGGCGAGCTTCATATGTTGAATCTCCGAGATCGCGTTCACGGGTTTTCGCTTTGCACTATCAGTTTCCAAGTACGCATCGATTTCGTCTTCTTTTTTGCTTGATGCTGATTCATCCCATCTTTCCAAAGGCTTCGACACCGTTCATTATAACCACTGGAAATGAACAGATATATTTTAGTTTACGAAGTGTGAGCTACATATGTTGAATCTCCGAGATTGCGTTCACGGGTTTTCGCTTTGCACTATCAGTTTCCAAGTACGCATCGATTTCGTCTTCATTTTTGCTTGATGCTGATTCATCCCATCTTTCCAAAGGCTTCGACACCTTTCATAATAACCACTGGAAATGAACAGATATATTTTAGTTTACGAAGTGTGAGCTACATATGTTGAATCTCCGAGATTGCGTTCACGGGTTTTCGCTTTGCACTATCAGTTTCCAAGTACGCATCGATTTTGTCTTCTTTTTTGCTTGATGCTGATTCATCCCATCTTTCCAAAGGCTTCGACACCGTTCATAATAACCACTGGAAATGAACAGATATATTTTAGTTTACGAAGTGTGAGCTACATATGTTGAATCTCCGAAATTGCGTTCATAGGTTTTCGCTTTTCACTATCAGTTTCCAAGTACGCATCGATTTCGTCTTCTTTTTTGCTTGATGCTGATTCATCCCATCTTTCCAAAGGCTTCGACACCGTTCATAATAACCACTGGTAATGAACAGATATATTTTAGTTTACGAAGTGTGAGCTACATATGTTGAATCTCCGAAATTGCGTTCATGGGTTTTCGCTTTGCACTATCAGTTTCCAAATAGTATTGTTTTATTCTCACAGTTTGTCAAAAGACATAATTTTGATCTAAGGTCGCGTGGATGAAGCCTACTGATACGAGGTTCCGTTGCTGAAATCGGTTTGTTCACATCTTCAAGTTGCAGGTTCTGGGCTTTCATTGCCTTCTTTTGTAAATGATTTAAAATTCTAGTAGTTTCATACCTCGTAGCTGAATGACATAATTGGTGAAATCGCCTTGTAAATTGGTCGTGTTCGATACACCGAAAATAAAATATTTTTCTTTCACTGGCCTGGCCATATCTGCATTTGTGAGAAATGTTGTAATCGATTTCGCGACGTGGCATTAGCATTCCACAGCAATTGATTATAAATTTTAGTTAAACCGTTTTAATGAATTTGTAATTTAAATGGAGAAATAAATTGTGTAGTGAATTTTAAGCTTAATAAAAGCAGGTATATAAAACACCTATTTTATACATTATCATTTTTAACTATTTGGATGTACTTGTGTTATCATGAATTCATCTTTCAATAAACAATTTATTTTTAATTCAAATTACCAATTCATAAAAAGGAATGAGATAAAATTTCTAATTTTTTTCGGTTGTTTCTCATGGAGGGCCACAAATAGTTTATTTTAGGTCAGGAGTTCTTTTCTAATTATTTTTTTATTCTGCTGTACCTTGTACAGAGATTTGATCATTTCCAATAACAAAACTTATTTGTACATGTCACAGTGTAACATAAATAATTTTTTCATGTAAAAGGTGGTTAAAGGCCCATCAAAATCAGATTTCGTAGTGATTCATAAAATAAAAGTAAACATAAACTGATAGAATCTAGCTAAACTTCAAGCTTCTGTCGAATATGAAAATAAGTGAGATTCATCCCATCTTTCCAAAGGCTTTGACACCGTTCATAATAACCACAGAAAATGAACAGATATATTTTAGGTTATGAAGTGTGAGCTACATATGTTGAATCTCCGAAATTGCGTTCATAGGTTTTCGCTTTGCACTATCAGTTTCCAAGTAGAGGTCCTTTTGTCACTACTATAAGAGAACCTCTGGAATGCCAGGCCCGGATAATCCATATATGCGGTATGATCATCTAGTCTGGAACAACAATAAGCTGAAGCTCATATTGTAATATATTCGTGAATGCCAAAATAAATATAGAAACATAATTTCACATACGAGCAAGCATATAGATAGGTTATCGAGTATCTGGCTGATATAGCCACTTTAATGAACATTGTCGTATTTTTAAAAATTTTATGCATTAAAGTGTTTAATGTTAAATTTCAATTTATCTTATAGGCCGCGATTTGGTTCTTATAGGGTAGCTCTTCTATAGAATTTCTTACTACCACTGGAACTCGGACTTCCATTTTGAACGGACGACTTAATGTTCTCTTGCAGTCCAAATAAATAATTTTCGTAGTTCCGTAGCAATGAAACGTCAGTATTCAAATGCTGATTTATTTTTGTCTGCAATGCTAATGTTGACAATCTGGCTGCTGGCTAGGATGTCAATGAAGTTGAGGAGAAGGATTTGAATATGAATGGGGGTATCGCCTAAGTTAAGGAGAAAAATGATTATAATGTGGTTGATGTTGATGTGGACGATAAACCTCAAATTGAAGCAAAATAGAATGTCAATTATTATCGTAGGAATTAGATAAGTAAACTGAAGAATTGGCCCAATAGAAAAAAACCATACTCATCTTGTTAAATTCCTTTGTGAGGCTACCTGTTCTTTAGGCTGTAAAGAAAGTTTAGATATTACGCCAAATCCAGTCTCGGTAATATATGGAAATACATAAATTATTTTAACTGCCATTCTAAATTCTATTCTACTTCCATCTTTTAAGTTATCGTCAATTATATGTTAATGGCCTTTCTTGGTATCGTTATGATGGAACACGCATAAGGCATTGTTTTCATCAAATGCCACAAACAATGTACAAACGTAGATGATCGCAATGACATTTAAATCCTAGTTGTGCATATATTGCCTTTTGAAATTTCGTTAAGAACTCGCAATAGTTACACTTCTCCAACTTTTCTGATTTGTTCTTTTTAATCACACCTAGTTGGCATGCAATAATGTGCTGCCTGTTAGTTGACCTTTCTGGCATTGTTTATATTGCGTGCTATTTCGTGTGATACTAATTAATGGATACATAAAGTCATTCATTTTGGTGGTCGCTCGTGATAGTTAAGGCTGCATACACTATATATGATGAGTTTGGAGTCAATCGCAAGGCGATCTAATTTTATTGCTATTATTTGATATTTGTTTACTCACTAGAATTCAATCATTTGTGGTCATTGAATGCCTATAATATTATAATTAATCGATATTTCCGCAATATTGATGTGGCTTCATATTCATTTAGAGGAGCTCGATTAAATGCTACCAATTTAGGCGACGAGACTGCTCTGCATCTTGCTGCATCACACGGTCATCTTGATGTTATTCATTTCCTTGTGATGGCCGCTACTGCCGCCTGTAATGGAGTGCCTACAGCACAGCTACCTACTGTTGATGTCGCAAATGAACACGGAAATACGCCGCTGCACTATGCCTGTTTCTGGAATCATATAAACATCGCCGAAGTGAGTTTTTCTCAATGTTTTTTTCTCTCCTGCTAGCTTTTTTATGAAACATGCTACTGCAGTGTGTGCCTTGGTTATAGCTTGGTAAATGTAGTGGATTTGACCGCATTTTTCTTGTGCGGGACAATTGATAGCACTCTTAGGTCGGTAAAATCTTGAATCTTGATCATTTTCAGGTGCTCTGCTTATTGGCTTCGATTGATGGGTTCTCACTTGTCCCTTCTTTTTTGAGCCTTCCATCAGCTGATTGACTGAAAATGACGTTGGAACAAGATTTTCCATTGTTCTTTTCCCGATATTTCGAGACCTCATTTCCAGTCTCATCTTCAGGGTTGACACAATACGCACAGGAGTAAAACACAACTTGTGGCAAATGTAGTATCCAGTTCGGAATTGGTAGCATAAACCTTGCTGAGTTTAATTGGACACAGCCATAATCCGATTTTCGTTTGAAGCCACGAGTTTTATCTGACTATGCAGAAACAGAGTGTTAATTGGATAGTGACGGCATAAAAACTAGCGTGCCAGACACGAATGACAGGGTTCGGCTGATGATGGAAAGTTTGGCCACTGGCATCTGAGCAGATAGTGCTCAACTGCCTTTGTTGGCAAACTATCCTAGAAAAAGATTACTCCGAATACAAACCATCCCCACTGGGAATTGGCGACATCGTGTTCTTTTACCGCCCACATACAACCATGAATAATTCGAAGTATAATGATTCGATACTGCATCAGCCGTCGCGTAGGATAAAATATGTCACTTTATCTGCTGAGTCGTACAGGGTAGATAAACGAAATTAGGCTACTGCGGACACCTTTTCCAATTCTGGATCTTTTCCTTCTCTTAATCTAACAATATCGCTCTTTTAGATGCTAGGAATATTTTGGTTGTTGATCATATCACCGAGTCCAATATTTGATTGCAATATATCGCAAATAGTTCTAGTACACTATCGTTCATTAGACCTAGGTTAGGTTTTAACATCTTTGCATCACACAGTGTCCTATAGCCCCCGGATAACTTGATTGCATTAAAGATTGTCATTCGGTCGTGAACACTTATGTCGATTCGGACCATGCACTTAACCGTTTTAGATTTGCACTTAAATTTTTCGGAAAAATAAGTAAGAATAGACATCTAATAGATGTAAGCAAACTAAAATAACTGTCCTTTCGTAAAAATATGAAGAGATTCTAAAGTCAAAGTTAACTGGTTTTGATGGCGAAAATTCAAATTTACTTTGGACAAAGATAAGCTCCTCTATGCGCACTACAAGTACTACCCTATGTGGCATTATAAGCTCCCGTAGAAATAATTTTTGTTCTCCGTAATATCTATGGAGATAATCGCAAATTAGCGCCAAATTCCAGCTAGCGCGTCTTATAATAGTACTCGTAAATATGTAAGACGTCAACTTAAACGAAGTCTAAATATCAATCTAGAATCCTTTTGGACAAAAAAGGCTGAAGAGTTGGTTGAAACGTTCTCATAAGGCCATAACCGCTGTTTTTCCTAACTTATTCGCGCAACAGATCCGAGAAAATTAACCGATAAAATAATTCGTCTTGATAGATGAACTGAACACTTCATAGATCAATTTTCTTTAGCACCTGCGTCAGTTCCTATTTCCAAAATCATGCCTGTATCAACAGTGTGAAATATTAATCTCGAAGAACCATCAGTATTAGAAATAGGGGATGAAATCCAATCTCTTAAATGTTGAAAAACTGCAGGCATCAATTATTTGCTTCCGAGCTTATTAAAGGATGGTGGCGATATAATTTAGAGAGCGCTGACTAACCTTTTTCGTACTATGTCGAATGAGGAGGCCATAGCATTTGCTTGGAATGAGTCGTAATTCGTGTGATAGCCACCATGGTATAAGCTTGATTCTAGTCCTATCTAGGTTATTTGCTTCGATTATCTTACGACTTCTTAAGTGCTGCTCGTCAATAACATACTAAAGAATAACAAGTCGGATTCCGTTCAGGACGAGCTTGTATAGATGATAATTGTACCTTAAGGCAAGCTCTTGAACCGAGATAGGTATATTGCCGTCCCATAATACCTGTCTTTTTAGATTTCAATGTTGCATTTAACTCGGTGGATCGTAATCGTTTATTCGATATTCTGTCGAAAAGCGGTCAGCCCATCGAATTTGGAAATATTGTACACGCTCTCTATACATATCAGAAGCAGTTTAAGTCAACTATATCCAAATTTGACAGTATAGGATCCACTCTTCTGCCAGTTTGTGGGCCACGTACGCATCATAATACCTTAAATTTTACAACATTGATTATAGCACTAAATGAGATTGCATGTTAAGTTTATATTAATGATGGTATACTGGCTCTAAGCCGCCGATCCGAAAGTTATTGGCTATCTTGCTATAAGTTTTGTCACGATCTTGAAATGTGGTCGGTAGCATATCGTCAGATCCTACAGCTTTCTGAAATTTGATAAATTCCGCGATAGGGAATGATGCGGATCACCAAGTAATTTTTGAAGTGTCTTCCCACCAATTAAACTTTACTTTTTTACTTTACTTTACTGCGGCTGACTCCTTTTGGAGGATAAGCCGGCTCCACATTTCATGGAGTTTCTTGGGAATTTGGTACAAGTGGTGTCCCCTCACCACTCGGCTTTTTGATCGAGGACGCACCTCTAGCCTTTGCACATCCAAGCGCAGTCTGCAAGGCAGCAGTAAGTTGCATGGTTGCCGGTGGCTTTTGAGAGCTCATTCGCCATTCGGAAGTACGGGGTACTGTCCAGGAGTCCATGTAATCCTGTGGCTGTTGAACCCTTTTGTGGCGGGGAACACACGCCGAGTCATGGTGCCGTCGTCGGGCTCATGTGGTATTTTATAGGAGATCCGATTGCCGGTCGGAAATCCACCACGCCCTGGTGACACCACCAATTAAAGCGATACAATTTATCGATTATATGTCTATTGTTATCTGAGTTGCGTTCGATTGATTATGAATACATAGATTTATTCGCTGATAATACAAGAATTAAATAAATCAAAAAGTTAAGACAAATTCCTGTAAATGAGCTATTAATCCCGGGCACCTTTCGACCTTCAAAGGACCATCAGAATGATACCGCTACGTTTAAACTATTAATAAATGTATATTAATGTTTTGAACACTCATATAAGTTGAGTCTTTTTTGCGGATTACCTTAGAGTTAACAATTATTGTTTCATCCAGAATTGATTTAATTAACTCTAACTTCGCAGTTAAGTCAGACATCTGTGTTGACAATATTCCGAAAAACTCTTCCAAGCTACCACAAGAAACCATTTCAATAAACACGCGCACTTTTTTAATCAAATATTTATAGGAGTTTGGTCGTATAAAGCGCGTCTCTTTGGTAAAACAAATTTACAAAAAAATCTTATTTTTTATTTACTTCGGAGGCTCAACTGCTGCTTCCACCATTCTCTTGATTCTGCTTAATCTTAATTTTTACACTTCTGCGCAGACATTCTCTTGTATCTACGTCAACACTACATAGAGCCATTGTAACGTTCACAGCCTCAAATATGGCAATTCTAACATCTCTCCTCAGGTTCTTACGTTCGACTACATAACGTTGTCCATGATCTGTAGGCGTGTGTGTGTGTGTAATTCTTCGCGCATTGGCTTATCTGTGAGTGGCACACACAGCGTGAGTTGGCTGTTTTTTGCTCCTGTTTATTGGCCATGGGGCACTGCTCGTGGTGTATTGAAGTTACAGATTTCCTTCCATAAACCACATTATGGGAGCAAATCCTGTAGTTGTTGGTACTGTAAATCGCATGGCCCGCTCGACGAAGTGCGATTTGTGTACCAATTCAACTGAGCCAGCACTCTACTAAATATTTTATAATTTTTTCTGGTGTGATTTGCTTCAATAGTAAACACTCGACTTTTGGATTAAACTTATCGACCGTAGAAAACACATAGGCTATCCAACCACCGACAGCGAGCCCAACAATTCGATATGCAAGATTTGGTCTCGTACAGTGGCATTGAAAGCAATCATGATGACTTATTAGCTTTTTTATTGCATACAACGTAATGCACTGTTGATAAAAGCTATTTATATATTTTTGGACATGCCGGGCCAATACAATCGAGGCTAAAATTTTTCCTGGATGTCTCACTGTTTCATGTAAAACAACCTATTAATTTTGCTCATATGGCCTCCAGTACAAACAGTTACATTGCTTGTACATCTTTCCGCACCAGTATCCAATGTTATATGGCGTTAGTATATGGTGTGGACACTAATGTGCTGCTTTTTTAGCTGACTAACTATTTCCTTGGATGGGACGCCACTGCCCTATTCTTCAGAGACCTTATTATATGGCGGTACTCGAATAGAAAAAGTTCAGCTGGCGCATTGGCTGCAGCAATTTTGATACCGCCTCGACGGTAAATAATTACGTCGTATTCCTCGAGTCCTTCAATAGCACAATGTACTCGTTTCTATTAAATACCTAGTAACCACGAATGCACTAGTGCTCTTTAATCGGTAAAGTCTATATGCTCATTGGTGAAAAATTATCTTAATTTTCGTAGGACCCATTGTATGGCCAGTAGCTATTTTTCAGTGACGATATAGCTCTGTCCCGCCTTAGTAAGTGTGCGACTTACATATTGCGCTGGGCGTCCATCTGCTTGTAGTACTATTCCTATGCCAATATCTGCGGTGTTTAGCACAATTGGTATGATTCCCACCAATAAATTACATAAAAGCTGCCTGGGCTTCCTCCTTTCAACGAAATGGTATTTGAACACTAGTTAATTTGGACACGGGTTGTTGACAAATTGCTGTATCCGCGAAAGATATTCTATAGAAATTCATCATAACAATAGACCAGCTCCATTTTTTTCCTTGTGCTGGGTGCCAAATTATATTTTATAGGCTGTACATTCGAATCTAAAGGCACGTATCCATGTGCTGAAACTAAGTGGCCCAGGGGCTGCACTTGCCGACCTATCTGGACTTTTTCAGGATTGTAATATTATCGCCATTCTACGGCTTTGGAATGCGTCTTATGCAGACCTGTACACAATTGTTGTTCGGTAGTTAACCATATAACGACATCGTCAACCTATGTTGTAGTTCTGGGCAAGACGGATACGAATGAGTCAATAATTCACTGGAACACCTTCGTGGCTTTATTAGACGAAGTCGTACCACGATGAATATCAAATAACCCTGGAGCACCTGTACCACTACTTTCCAGCAGTCTATGGGTCGAATGCACATTTACCAAAGACCCTACTTTAGGTCTAACACGGCAAAATATTTGCCTCTCATTTGCTGTAGGAACAGATCGTGTGGAGCCAATATGCGATATGAGTCAGGTTTTGAAACCGTACTTAATTGCCGGAAACCAGCCGCCAGTCGGTGCGAACCATCCATTTTCGTCACAAAAACTGCGCGAGCTCAAAATACGGATGAGAATGGATCAAGGACGCCCACCTCTGTAATTGCTAGCATTGCTTGATTTACTGTTGCGCGTTTCTTTGGAGGAGCACCATATACTCTAGGAAGTGCTTAACTATCGTTTGATTCTATCAACAGTTTAAAGCGCTGTATGTGTCGCGAAGAATTCCCATAAATTATGTTGCTTCTGCTCGCTGTTGTAACGGGGTTCATCCGTGGTGTCAATGACCCCGGTGTGATAGATTCTTTCCTCCGGGCCTCTAAGTGTGCCCGACAGAGCGCCATATATGATAGGGTCCAACATCATAAAAGTAATGTCCTCATGCTATTGCAATTCAGGAATGACTCAGTTTGTTTGAACAACCACTACTTGGTGCATGTTATTGTATTCAGTAGAGGTTCACCCGAAATTGGTTCAATTATTTATAAATCTGTATACACCTGAGACCTGCCGCGGAATCTATCCAATATCTTCCGTTTCCATTCTGCACACGGAAGGTGTGCTGGCAATTCTAATTTGACTGCCACCATACGATCCACTTATTCCCCCGTGTCAATTTATGCTTCTAACGAAAAATCTTCAAAACTAGACTCCTTTAACTCTATCAATGTAACTTAAAATGTAATTTTTGCAACTCTTCCCCTCATAATTTATCGTATTCTGTACACTAGGGAAGGAGTATTACACAAAATCATCGTATTTGATTTAATGATTGTGGTTGGCTCAGAATTACTGGTCACATACACAGAAAATGTGATCGGAATACTACCGCATTATTAATATGCACGTTGTCTAACTCACACGGTTAATATATATACTCATATATAAACATGTATATATTTAGGTCATAACAATATACATAGATATATATGTATTTATATAAGGTTGTGTGTTTAAGCTTATCTCAAATGACTTAGAAGACCTAATGTGTATGCATGTGTTCACACAGGAAGTAGCTGAAGAATTAATTTAACATTATCAAGCAGGTATGCAGTAATGTTCTAGTGCTCAGAAATATATATATATATTGGTGGTTGTGCACGTAGGTGTTTACTTACGCACATGTTGAAAAGATTTATTGAATCCTATATATTTTGTCTTATCGGATATCTTAGGGAATTAATGCTAACAACGCTGATTTGAAATTTTTATTTTGCTTTGAATCACGAAGCGTCTTTCGGCATCTCAGCTTCCTTCTGTGTTGTAATAATATTTTGTTTATGGTTGTTCAATAACGTCTGGCTGATATTTCGACCTTTAGTTCCAGAGGTCAGCTTCCGAGCTTGTTCAATCGTCACACAAATTCCAACACAGAAGGCACAATAAAACAACATAAATACCTCTTTTCTTCGGCCAATCATTCTATTATAAGCATTAATCCAACGTACTATTAACTAATACTGTTATTCATTTAACAAATACATACGTCCATTTTAATGAGATTACCAAGTTTGCCTTTTTTCTGTTTCTATTGTTCTGTGAGTTATAATGAGGTTGACAATGGTTCCAGAAACAATAAATCAAAACTTCTAGAAAAAATGTGAAACTGTGCCAGAATTTCAAATGGACATATTATATCGTACGTCAAGAGATAATGGGTATTCGGCGATGCTCAGATAAAAGAAAATAACTGGCATTGAGAAGATTACCACGGTAGTTAAAAGAAACATGTTGCACGACAGGGAATAGGCTATTTACCTTTTCTTCGTGTTGCGACGTGGTGTTTGAATCTACTGTTTACCAGATTACCTGATTACCATAGTAGAAAACTATAAAAAATGAATTTATAATAAGCACACTGCGCAACCAACTTTCAAATATCACTTATTGTTTCGCTAGTTGGTTAGTTTTCGTGAGTTGTAGTGGGATTAAGTCGTGAAAACCTCGGCTCTCTTCGGTCTTTCTAGTCCAGAAAGATTCAAGTTTAGCTTTTAGTCTGTGTATATATTGGTGTTTATTAGAAATATGAGTATTTGTATGCACAGAGCTAGCAGGATATTGGCCCTAAGTAAAATGTTTCATTAACCTTCAATATCGCATGCGTAAATACCTAAATAGTTCATAACAGTTTTTATCTTTCTCCATGGTATCTTTGAACTTTAACTTAAAGGACTATTGATGTTCGATTGTAAGAAAATTTAATCTCTTGACTGGATTCCTTTCTTCATGATATCGGTCACCTGATCGTGCCACATTGTATCCTTATTTATCTGGAAACACTTGAATTTGCGAACATTTTCTTGAATGTACTCGCCGAACATAGCCCACTTGAGAGACCTAATTAATTGTCGTATTTGCATATGATCTTTTGCAACCCACTGTGCGATTGATCTTGATCTCTGTTTATGTATGAAAGTCCGTCGACAAGTCCATCTATCTAGTAAATTGTATAAAGAACTTAAATAATCGAGAGCCAAAATGAATTGTTGGCCTGCTGAATGTTGGATTTTCAGGGAGTCTGTGCAAATAAGAGATGATTTCCTAGGCCTTCACAGGGCCATGTTTAAATGAATATATTTTATAAAAAATTAACGACAAGGCTAGTGGGATATTTAATTTTAAAATACGTGAAACATTAATTACCAGGTATAAATCTTCTAAGAATTATATCTTATTCTGAGGTATTTCACTCGATCTTATCAATTGGTTTCCTGGAGAAATAAAACACCATTTAATTTGGTTAAAATGGAAAAAGAAGTCCACATAAATAATTACCGAAAATGGATTAGTCTAGAACGTTCAAATAAAATAAACGTACCTAAACACTTTTTCTTACTGAGCTTCAAATTGTTTTAATTCGCACAGTTCTGTACAACGTTTGTTTATAGCAATAGCCTCCGAATAAGAAAGCGTGCCCGCACACCTATCTTTAATTAAAATTCAAATGCATTTTATTGGTCTCTCGATTTTTTAACACGATACGCGATGTTTATTCATAGATGTGCATGCAACACTTTTCTTATTTTGCGAATAGTAAGCTGGTATATTTTTTATCAGCGCGAATTCAATCTTTAGCTTCATCTGCATAACTAAGCTTGCTCACAGGTACAATTCTAGATGTAGATAACGTCGGATGCAGACTGATGGAATGTAGTTTTTCCTACTAAGTAGAGTAAGATTGGTATTGGTAGATTTAATCACGACTAAGTCAGCTGGAAAATATGTGAATGCCAACGTCAAAGACAATCTATTTTTTATGTGTTTCATTACCTCTTAGCGTTTATATTGTACGGGAATATACACTAGAATCTTTCCTGCTGTACAAACATTCACAATGAGTTTTATCGTATCATAGATTATTTACCTTTTCTTCGTGTTGCGACACAGTGTTTGAATCCACTGTCTACCAGATTACCTGATTAGCATAGTAGACAACTATGAAAAATTATAATAGCGTTCTGCTCACCAACCAACTCAGTCTGTCAGACGAAAAAATCTGCGATTTCCTGTTACACCAATTCATGTTTACATGTCGAGGGACATCGACTGTTTAAATCTAGAAGTTGCGTTGTCAAGGTTCTATTGAAGACTTACAGAACGCTCCATCGGTTCTACGTTTAAGCAAGACACCACGAAATTCCGAAGAACTTTCCTCATAGTGTTTAATTGTAAAACAAATATTCTGATGAAATGTTTATCGAATTTATTAAGCAATTATTTAGCATTGGCATGGCGTTGACAGACAAAAATATAGAATCAACATACCGATTTTATGGATTCACTTCACTAAATAGCTCTATGTTCATGGGTTTCAACATGCACGTAAACAAATTGATCATGATCAGATTAAAAACAAGACCCATCTCTAGTATTATGTTTATTCATGCTAATTCGGACCCTTATTCAGATTTCACCATTGTTGAAAATGATAAATATATTTTATGTCCCACATTTCGGGTTAATGTATTCATCTCTCTCGCTGGCATACGAACAATCTTAAAACGAGAGTCAT
>JAQBSW010008281.1:0-35208 GCA_029291075.1 Eudiplozoon nipponicum | reverse complement strand
TAACTGTTATTAACTTGTCTATTTTGAGTACAACCTAGTGGTTTAAATTGTAAATTAACATGTGCATTAGTCGTTTCGGACTTCTGGTTTTATCACTCATGGCATGTTTTTATGACGAGTGTTTCTGAATTATGGGTCTCCCCCATCTCAGTTACGTCATTTACATTGAGTGTGTAAAACGAATAGTTATCGCATGCAATTGATAAAATTATTATTCAGCCACTCTGGTCTAAATTAGTTATGATGAAAACAACGGTTATGAAAATGCACACACACACATGTGACACGCGAATATCTAATGAAAGGTCAGTCTGAGGTATATAAATATTATGACTAGAGGAAATAACGCGCTTGCTTCATTTTTTTTCGTGAAATGCAACTGATGAAGACCTACGGTAATGTAGGTCGAAATATTTTACAAAAAGAAAATTACTGGAACAATGAAAGCTGCGTTAGTCAAAACGCAGTTCAGGTAATTTCAATTAATCCAGGTTCGCAATATAAAAGTTCCTACTGGATGAATTGCCTTTTCTACACTATACAATTCTTAGTTTATACTGACATATGTAAGTAATTAATGGGTCAGGTGTTTATATCAAGACCGCAACCTTGATTATAATAATTGCTATCACCACCCGCGCAACCAATGGTCGTTTAATTATATAAATGTTCATTTCAATACCACTTCCCCATGTAGTGTGGTGTCTGTTCAGTAATGACAGATTGGGGATGGTTAGTTGGAACTTTGGGTCTAAATGGATGCCATACGAGCTCCACCTAAATGAAAAATAGACTAACCAAGTCACATTAGTTAGTATATAACTGAATATTGTGTGCAGTGTAGTGTGCGGCAGGACGGCTGTGGTTAGAGCACCAGATTCCGAAGCAGACGTGCCCAGGTTCGAGTCCTGTCCACGGCAAATTCTGACCAGTTCCCAAAAAGGACGAAATCGGTCTACTGGACGAATTGGTTTTTCTAAACTATACAATTCTTAGTTTATACTGACATATGTAAGTAATTAATGGGTCAGGTGTTTATATCAAGACCGCGACCTTGATTATAATAATTCTATAACTATGGTTGAAGTTAATTAAACCATAATACGAAGTATCGAAAATGGTTGAAGTAAACAACAATCAATTAAACCAGTGTTAGGTTTTCACGCCTGCGCATTTAACGTGCGAAAATTTAAAAAATTGTCAACAAGAAGCTCCAGCATGTGCATTAGGTAAATTAGAAATTGGTATATTGCGTATCTGAAACAAAAATTCAATCGTATCTAGGTTATTTTCCACAATTACCTTACGCCGTCAGTGCGCTACGCGTGATTCACATTTTAGAGAAGACTAGGCTCGATTCCGGCCAGAACGAAGTTGCATAAGTAAGAATTTTACATTTTTGCTTAATTTTGTAATAGATGAAATTATGAACTGTAGTCTTCCACACGTTTAACAGCCCGGCGTCGAAGTTCATTATGGCGGCAAATTAATCGATCGTGACTTCGCAGAAGATTTGGTATAAATATTCTGCAACATCAGTTATATAACCATCTTTAATAGATTAACAGTCCTCGTTCCGCCTTTCTAGATGAAATACTTTTACTGGACCATTCACCACTCACTTCACACATGCGACTGCAGAGTGCAGATCTAAACTTAGCTGACAGGTTTACATACCCTAGCAGCTCTATCAACAACTAAGTCAACATGAGTGACGACGTGAATATGAGAATCGCGTAGGCTAGAGTAGCATTCCGCGACCTTTGCCATCTATAGAGAAATGCGAGTCTCACACTGACGTAAAGGTCAGGCGTACAATGCATGTATACGTTCTGTTTTTAAGCTCCATTGAAACTTGATTCTTTGGAGTCGAAAGTCCTGAAACCTAATTGACGTTCTACGATCGATGACTGAGAAGCATAGCCAATATATGTTACCAATTACGAATAACCAACAATGGTGTCCACGCATGTACTTTTGGAGCGGCCAAAACATGCTCATCGTTAGACAACTAAAAAGGCTCAATCAATTGCGCTAGCTCGGTCAAGTTTTACGTATGCCTTCAATTCGATTGCTCAGGCAAGCATTATACTCTCAGCCAATACTAGATTAACGTGAAAAAAACAAGATTGACAGATTTTAACATGGTTGAAAGAGCCACTCAACTACCCATTTGAAAATTTGGATGTGTCCACGTACACATCATAGTTCTTGACTCGAAATCCTACGCGCTATGGAATGGAATCGAGCTCCTTTGCTACTTTGTTCCAGATTTATATTACATATTCTTAACACACTTTTCTTACTGGAGAAAAGCAATCCATGAGGTTCGGTCGTGCTTATGACGCGATAAAAGTAAAACCGAAAAGGAGCCCTAGTACCGGTGTCGGCTCACCGTAATGCCGATTTGGCTATAACGGAGTATGTCGAGGTCCAGGTTGCCTCATATCTGTGTGTAATTTGGGCAAACATCACCATCTGAACAAGGTCCTCCAATTTATAAATCCATCCCGTTTTACAAATTTAAAGAAATGTTTATCTATATTATAATTTTCTCATTTTAAACATTATATTTGCTATTAGATTAAAGAATTGTTTTTCTCGCGGCTATATATCAGTGAAGCGTCGGTTGCTAGGGGATGTTGAATTTCTATCTGTGATAATGATGATTATCTCTATTAGCAGCAAAACTACATTAACAATTTTTCGATTTCGATATTAATAATTGTCCTCTGTTCATTTGATGATATTACAGTTATTATTTAAACGATAAGAAACAATTGAAGTACGTTTGTAGAAAATGTAAATTTTATCAACGTTCGATGGACAAAGACAATATATATATATATATATATATATATATATATATATATATATATATATATATATTCTTTAGAAATGCGAGCTTTAATAAAATTCATTGTACCCTTCCTGTGTGCAAAAACAAAAAGAAATTTTATCAGATATAAGAAATATTTCTTTCGCATGGTCTTCTCAAATATCTACTAATGAACATATCTTTATATATAAATTGGAAAGCAAAACAAGATAGAAATATGTGAACATAGAGAGAGTGTGAAAAATAGAAACCAATCAAATTGCGTGCGTCACATCCAGTTCAAGCTCAATGCTTGTACGTGCTTCTTCTGCTTACATAAATCCGGCTGCAATTTGTTTATCCATAAGGCTTCGTATGTGGCTAGCTCCCTTTTGTTTTTGCATTTAGTAATTACTTTGAATGCTACGTCTGGAGAACATACGTGCGATGTTTCGATGATGTGTTGCGCAATAGCAGACGTGTATTCACCATTTGATTTAAAACAGGCGTTTAAGTTGCAATGTTCTCTCATTCGAGTAATTAACCGTCTGGTCGATCGGCCTACGTAAGTTGATCGATAACTTGCGCATGTATATTGGTAAATAATATTTGATATCGACATTAACGGCTGTTTCTCTTTGATTGCTGGTAAAGGCAAGTGTGTTACCCTAAATAACACTCGTAGTTTGGCTGCATTAAATGTGCGTGTTAATGCTGCTTCAACTTTCTTTTGTGCCATTCGGGAAACTGCATCCCCTTAAATGGGATGTTTAGGTAGACGGTTTTCTTTTCTGGCCCATAATACGTCTGTTTCTGGTTAATTCCCCTTTTAATAATTGATTCAATTAATTGTCTGGGATAGCCATTAGACATTAAATCGTTAATTGCTTTATTATATTCATTTTCTTTAGAATCTTGACCATGTTGGTTTATGGTAAATTGTTCTTTTTAATTTGACAAGTTTGTATTAGGGTCATATCGAGATGCCTCTACATACCATTGGTAAAACTATTAAACCACATGTGGACCTCATTCCGATAGAATAACTGGCCTTATAGTACCCAAGTTGATCTTGGTTAAACTTATCTGTTTCTGCCATCCTGTGTCTTACATCAATCTGGCCCTGTCTAAAATGATACCCTTCAAGGAATTTGATTGGAAGCCTGCATAAAACGTGACCAAACCAAAGTAAATGACAGAGCCCTATTTCTTTTCCGAACGAAATGCACTTGTTGGTTTCTCTAAAAATGAATTTAAGGACGTTATCGATGCGTAATCGTTGCTTGTAATCGATAAGAATATGCTTCTCAAACAATAATTGTCGAATACCTGTAGGCGTCTAAGTTTTTCTTAACTCTAAAGGACCAATTTTCATTGGCGTACAAAAATACTGTTCAAACATATTCACTGTACGTACAAGCTTTAAGGGTCATTTATATAATTAAACGAACATTGGTTGCGCGAGCGGTGATAACATTTACTATAATCAAGGTTGCGAACTTGATATAAACACCTGACCCATTAAGTACTTACATTTCGTTAGTACAAACTAATAATGGGATAGTGTAGAACAAGCGATTCGTCCAGTAGACCGGTTTCGTCCTTATTGTTAACTCATCACGTACTGGCCAGAATTTATCGCGGACAGGTCTCGAACCACGACACGTCTGCTTCGGAATCCGGTGCTCTAACCACTGAGCATACTACACAAAATATTCAGTCATACACTAACTAATATAGCTCGGGTAGTTTTTTCCCTTTAAGGTGGAACTCATGTAGCATCCTAAATAAGATTTAAAAGAAACATGTTGCGCGACAGGAAAGAGATAATTTACCTGCTTTTTATAAAAATACGTTATGCTTAAGAAATCTAAAAACAAGTATAAATGAGGCAGTTTAAATTAATATTTCCACTTGACATATTGATTGTCAATTAAGCTTGTGATGTGTTTGCCATTGAAAAAGACCTCCGTACCCGGAGGTCGAAATATATGGAAAAATCAGGATGACAGTGGATTCAAATATTTCGGTACGCAATCCGAAAATCAGGTACATATAGCATCCATTTAGACTCAAAGTTCTAACTAACCATTCCCAGTCTGTTATTACTGAACAGGCACACACTAGATGGATAAGTGGTATTGAAATGAACATTTATATTTATTTAAATGAACATTGGTTGGTTTTCTGCACTATAAAATTCTTAGTTTATATTGAAAAAATATGGAAGTACTTATTGGGTAAGGTGTTTATATCAAGTTCGCAACCTTGATTATAGTAAAAGCTTTAAGGGGGACTGAGATACTCACGTTTCACTATAAATGGCGATTCTCATACTCACCTCATCACTCATATTGCCTAAGTTAATGATACAGATCGACCCCACCTAGTAAAATGCGTTATTGACTTATTCATAAGCAAATATACGTATCAGTTCGTCACTAAAAGCATAACATCAGTTTTTAACAATCCCGTGTAGCAAAATGTTTCAAATAAAAAGTGATATAAATAAATAAATATATATATATATATATATATATATATATATATATATATATATATATATATATACTTTTTGCACGTTCTTCATGATGGTCATCGAATTCAACACAGAGTATCATTAAATATCTGAGTATAATGAACCAAATATTATTTTGGCCGTATCAAAAACTAAAACGCATAAAATGAGATGAATACGTCATCACTTTCGTATTTCACCTATAACTAGTTAGTTACTAATTTCTAACGAATTTTCTGAAAATTAGGAGTAGATAGGGATTAAACAGAGCGTGGATCAAGCCTAGATGGGAAGACTTACTTATATAATAAAGTAGGATGCCATTAAGAATTATTTATAACATAAAAACTAGCATAGTACACTACACAGGAAAGCGTCATCAATAATACAATTTGCGAGTTTCGCTTGCGAAGATCAGATTTTCCTTACTAGTACTTGAAGACATGAAGAGACAGCGGTTAAAAGTACGAGTCCAACACAAGACGCAAATGAGTCTAAGCAGTCATCGGATACCCATGACATAATCAAATTTTTACCGATTATTAGGCGCGAAATAATCACAAATGAGAAGCTCTGACAATGGGAACGATTGGCTACCTATTTTGTGGGTAGAACTTCTCAGCAAACTGACCAAGAAAGCTCACAATACCTAATTTAGAAGCGTTCTATATAAGCTGTCCAATTAATTTTAAAATATTATTTAACCAGATGCGCGAGAGTATGATAAATCAAAGAGCAACAGTAAGGAGACAATTGGTTTGTGAGTTTGCTTTGTGATTAAACGAAATAATTATATAGCTTTAAAAAATTAGTCGCTTATTAGCGAATATTAGACTCGCAAGATAATTCTATTAATCATCCTTATCATGCCCAGCCACACAAAAGTCAAAAGTGACTAATGTTTCACAGCCATATAAACAGAATAAGTGAAAAATATATATAAATAACAACAGCAATAATATTTTAGAAACATTATAAGTACGATTTACGAGAGAGAGAGAGAGAGAGGAGAGAAAGAATACCTAGTTACTATGAGTAAATTTATCAGGATAACTCACAGAAATTAGGCAAACTAAACCTCTCCACAACACCATTATGGCCAAGTTACCATTCGGGCAATGCAACATCAGCAATAATAATAAAGCCTTTCGTAACGAAATACAAATAAAACAGAAATCTGACGTGGTCTTGACCACATTATGTACGAAAGTGTGCACGTATATCAATTTCATTTACCGCGGTTAACAAATAAACTAAATAAATTAAATCGTCATTATTTAACATCACTGTAGCAGACTACCGCCGAGTGATAAACCTACTTAATGGGCGTTTCCGATTAACACCCACATACATGCCGAGACGAAGCTTACCGGTAGTATTGAACAAACAATGCCAACAAAAAAAAAACAAAGTTCGTCGTTTCATTTAGGAGAGTAGAACTCATACCAATTTGTTGTTTCTCCACATTAATAATTAACTCCTGCTATTACATAATGGCAGGGTGGCTGTCTTAAGATGACAGATGGAGGATGGCTAGTCAAAACAACATCTAAAAGGATCCCAAAGACTAACTAAAAAATATGCTAGAATGTAAGTTGAAATTGCGTGTAAAGCACTGCTTCGGTGGTGTAGTGCAAAAGTGACACGATTCCGATATAAAAGCTCTAGATTTAAAATCCGTAGTGGGCTGCCAGCTATACGATATCTTAAGCCAAATTTGTTTATACTGACAACATAAATATAATCCAATGCACAGCACGTTAAATCAATAAATTTAACTGCAATTGTATTAAAATAATGCAACAAAAATCGGATTAAATTAAGCTTACCACTGCTTTGGCAATTCCAGTGTCTGTTTTTCCAGGCTTCTGATGACAATGGCCGCTATCGGTGCGGGAAACAGAATCGCTAATCCATTTAGTTCATACAGACAAGCAAACAACTTCCAAGTTTGACAAAATTTATGCTCATGTGTTTGTCTGTTGATGAATTCGGCACTTTCATCCGTTTTGGAATCGGAATCAATGTTCTCCGATAGCAAAGAGTGACGTACAGCAACCAATGACAGAGTTCTAGTTCAAGAAATGCGAAAATAATGCATTAAATACCTAATTTGTTAATTTAATTAAATTAAATATATAAGACAAAACCTATGTTCCATACCTTATACATGCATTGCGGTTTAATTCTTCCTAGTCAATAATCCGTCGTGCTCCGTTGAGAATCGTGGCAGGTCGAAATGTGTGACTGGTGGTAGGTTTACCTGATCACAAATCGTTTAGATACCATGTGATTTATGTTTATCTCAATCTCACATATGTTATTTAAAAGCATTGTTGAGAAAACGAATAACAGATAAACAAGCTCACTAAATTACAACACAGCAGCCGATAAAACAGACATAGTTCTATCGACATAATATAATCCAGAGTTCCATATTTAGACGAAATCTAAAGTTAATATTTTTATGAGGTTCTGGCAATAAGATAAGTACCAATTTTAACATACAGACCTATTAACGACAAAATAAAAAGCTTGATTGGCCACAAAGAATCACAACTACTATCACAAGTGCAAATAGTGGCCGATCAATCAGAAAAGACAGCCTAAACTCAGAACAATTATAAATGCTTAATTGACATTAATAAGAATCTAAATATTGTAGGATTAATGTTTTTCTTCATTCAGTCGTTGCTCTAAGTAATTCGAATTTCCATCTTACTCCTTTAAATCAGGTTTGCGAGCTTGAAGTAAACACCAATCCCATTGTGTTTAACCAGTCGTCGGACAACATAGCAAGACTACCGCCAGTCGCACGCACTGGCGCGTTTCTACCTTCAGTGGTCATCATCAGAGTACGACGGCAAACTGACTATCGAGGATCAAACCGCATTGAATATATAGGGAAATGAAAGCTGGATATGCGGCTCTCACCTCTAGCAGCCTCGCATACATTAATACGATATCGTCTGCATAGTCAAGATAGACTAGTTTACCACCCTGGAGAACTTCAACACCTGCATCCTGAATGTGTGCAAGAGTGTTTTTCATTATAGCTTAGATAAAAAATTAAACAAAAAGTGGAAAAGTGGACAGTCTTTATGAACACCATTGCTTGTTGTAAAGCTGTGCGTTAATTCGTTGAAGACCTTAACGTGTCCAGAAGTATTTATATAGAAAGCGCATATAATATTAACAAATTTTATTCGACAAAATAAGGAATAAAACATTGTTATCCACCGAATCAACTGCACCCTTGAAGTCTAGAAATACGGCTATTGTGGGACGGTGATATAAATGTCGCTATAAACGAACTTGCCTTAATGTAAAGATATTATCTATATAACCTCGTCCTAAGCGAAATCCGGCTTGTTATTCTCTAGTATATGACCTAAGTGAAGCACTAAGACGATATTGGATAATCAAAGCAAATACCCTAGACACGACTGGAGTCAAGCTTACATCAGGATGGTTATTGCACGAATTACAATGGCTTTTTTGTAGATAGAAATGATGGTCGACTTATTTGAATCCAGTGGTACGGTCTCCTCATTCCATATAGTTTAATCAACGCTTTCGATATTACATCGCCACCATCCTTAATTAATCCCAGAAGTTAATCATCAGGGCCTGCGGCTTTTTGAAGTTTAAGAGAAAGGATTGCATCCCGTATTTCTAACTCTGATGGTTCTTCGAGACTACAATTCAACACTGTTGATACAGAAATGCTTTCGGGAATCGGAACGGACTGAGTAATAATATGAGCCGTGTCAAGTGGAATTTGGCGCCTTGTTTCGAGTATCTTCATAGATTTTACAGACAGCCTATGATTATGGATTTGACCGCATTTTTCTTGTGCGAGACAATTGATAGCACTCATAGGTCGGTAAAATCTTGAACTTCCTTCATCTTCAGATGATGTAATTTTTGGCCTCAATTGATGGGTTCTCACTTGTCCCTTCTTCTTTAAGCCTTCAATTAGCTGATTGTCTGAAAATGACGTTGGATCAAGATTTTCCATTGTTCCTCGTCCAATATTTCGAGACCTAATTTCCAGTCTCATCTTCAGGGTTGACACAATACGCACAGGAGTTAAACACAACTTGTGACAAATGTGGTATCCTCATTCAAGACAGACATATTTATACCCATTTTAATTCTAATCCACAACAAGAAGGACAGCACTGAGCAAATAAATACATCTTTTAAAAAGTCTATGATTATCTCTATGGGGGCCTGCAATGCCTAATACAGTAGTATCTGCATTGTGCATTGTGGAACTTAACTTGGACCAAAGGAAATTCGGATTTTCGCCATCAAGATTAGATACCTTTGACTTTAGAATATGTTCATATTTTGTTGGAAAGACAGTTTTTCAAGTTTGCTTACAACTATTTTGGCTTTATTCTTATTTATTTTCCCGGAAAATGTTACTGTAAATCTAAAACAAATAAGTGCATGATCCGAATCGGCATCAGTTTTCCAAAAAGAACGATGCCACATTGTCTATTTGAGACCACCACGGTTCGGGAACAGGAGGACACCATGTGGCGCCACGTCTAACACTACGTCTGAAGTTAGTGCTACTTAAATACAAGCTATGTTCCGCGCAGATATCCAAAAGCCGTTCCTCCATATCGTTGCGCAACGAGCATAAAGTGTATCGACCACATAAATGAAATTCTGCGTTACTTAAGCGCCCAACTAGAGCATTCATGTCACTTCGTGCTCTACTTAGTAAGCAGCTTAGTTTAAAGTAAGTCATTCTTGCTTTCGTCTGTGCTGCAATCGGTAGAAGCATATGCAGATACAAAGAAAAGACAACGTTGATTAAGGTTTTTGACATTGATTTTAGTAGATGTATTTAAATTTGCCGCACACAGTCGACTATTTAAAGGGGTCCATTCGATTAGGCAAAATTCAGCTCGTGTGCTCAAACTAAAAAGTAGCCGATAAGCATTTAATGTGTATGACAGCTGATTTACATTTTTTTAAATTTACACTGAAATTCGCATATCTGCCCTGGTCAAATATGAAGGATAATGCATATTAGTCAAATTTTCGTACCAGTAGAGAACAAAACATGAATTGAGGTTTTCGGTCGCAAATTATGACATTGAATACAAAAATTGTGATCTAATTCGTCTTAGGTAGCGGATGTAAAAGATCGTAGATATTCCAGTTCACTGAAATTAAGTCCTCATATAGCTGACAGTTGTAATAGTTACAATTTTAAGGACTGCAACAACAAAGATTCAGATAGAAGAACAGGTGCCAAATGTAGAATGACGTGATTGAAAATGGCACACACGAATGTCAATTGCAAAATGTGAATTGTTTTGTATTTAATAAAGTGTTATTATATGCGTAAAAGCGGCAAAAGAAGCTTATTTAATAAAAATGCTTATCCACAGACTCTAAAATGTGTGCCTAGAGAAGTAAATTCGAGCAATGTCTAAAAGCGTTGCGAAGCTCACAGGATATCTTAGGAGTAGAGAAAAGAAGCTAGAGCAAAACTCAACATAATGTTCTAAAATAATGAAAATTTTGGAATACTTGCGAGAAGTAATATTTAAATAAACAAATTTAAATAAGCATAAACATCGCCTATCCCGATAACAAAATTTTTCATAACAGAAATAAAATAATTAAAGAAATGTCTATTAAACTCAATGAGTATCCATTGAAACATTTCACCAATCGGCTGCGGCTGAGATACAACTTGATTTTAATTATAAAATCGTATATTTGTGAATGTTTTGTGAGACAGGCACCAATTATTTCAATAGCTGGCTAATCCAGACAAGAGAATGCAGCGTCACATATTACGGATGATGGGTGTGAAATTAATGGAATCCTGAACATACAAGGCGCGTTAGATTTTAGCTTTTAAGGATAATAGGATAAATTAAGTCAACGTATCGAGCATAACGTTATAATTCCAATTTCTTTTAGGATGACATACGAATCATTAACGGAGAAGAAACTGTTCTTTTTTATTTATCTGCAACTTCACAAATTATGCAATAAGGCAGAATTCACCTGTGATCCATCCCAGTCCCACACATTGAAGGGATGATAGGGAGTGATAAGATAACCAATATTGTGAATAATAGTGTCACACCACGAGTTTTCTATTCTAACCATCTTTTAGTTCAAGCATTCAACCAGCGTTACTTCGGGAGCGTGGATAACAGGACGTTTAATCACCCTTTCAAAATAGAGTCCCATCCAAAGCAGGCGTTTCTTAAAAAATATGACGATTATGGCAACTCGAATAACGGCGGGATAGTAAATTAAGCTCGAAGAATATGTTCCGGCTAAATATTTTTTTGCGATCAGTCAAAAATAAGCTTTGTCATTTAGTGAGAAACATGGCAGAAACAGTTGAAGTCACTTATATCCAAATTGGGTAGTATAGGACCCACTCGTCTGCCAGGATGGGGTCCTCGTGCGCATCATAGTTTTTGGTTAGAAACCCTTAGCGATATGGTATCGAATCGAGCTCAGTGGCGATCTTGTTGCAGATGTCTAGTAGAATCATCTTCGTAACTTTCTTTTCTTAGTAGGGCAAAGTTAGCTGCGAGGTATGGTCTGTTTATCACGTGATGCAATGAAATTCGCAAGGAAGCTGTATTGTTGATGTTGCCTAGCCCGAATGCTAACTTGGCCATAATGGTGTCGTAGCAAGGTTTAGTTTGCCTCATTTATGTGAGTTATCCTGATAAATGTACTCATAGTAGCAAGGTATTCCATCTCTAGTTGCCTCTTTCTCGTAAATCTCACCAATAATTTGTCTAAATTCACTCCTTATGGTTATATGGCAGTGAAAAATTAGTCATTTTTGACTTTAGTATGGCTGGACATGATGATGACAATGAGCTAAATCGAAACATGCAGAAATGCACCGATAAGCAAAAACTTCAAGGTTTACCGATTCTTAACTAAATAAAAAAGAGCAAAATTATAAAAAATTAAAAAAAGTCTATTCGTCATTAGACTAACACAATATGTTGAATCGCGCGCTGTATCGGTGCAAGTTCGCAGAGCAACAACTTTTTAGCCTGTGCTGCTAAATGACGTCTCCTCACAGCGTTCAATCTAACCAATTTCTCTTCATCGGTTTCACGAAAACGTAGGCCACTAACATTGGTGAAATCGTCCTCTGTACCATTTGCCTCAAGGACATCAGGGTCGTCGAGTTCTTCCCGCCGAGTTGCATAGTAAACATGCAACCAGGCGAAGTAGAGATGAATAACATTAAGTAGTACATTCTCCCCTGAACAACTAAAGTGACAACAAGGATCCGAAAGTCTTTTTAGTTCAGGAAGGTGCTCAGTTGCTGAGGCCGCACTCGAAATTCCATCTATATCGGCTGCAGCCACCTGCACGTCAGTTGTGCATCGTTTAGTTAATTGAGTTGAACAGGCTGTAAGCGCATTAAAGCGACTATCTTCAACAGCCATCTTGAGAAACTGCAATATGTGTTCATTCAGATCGACAAGACTGAGCCAGAGCTTCACAGCGACTTCTTCGTCCAACAAAGCCATGACTGAAACAGGCTATATGATCGAATTAAGTTAAAAAATCGTTGTTACATATAGCAATCTATCAATAATGACTCTCTATGTAACTCAAAATAGCGCGTTGTAGCGCAGCTACAAAAGAAACATTTTACTAAGTACTTCATTTTCAATCATATTAGCATACAAATATGCAAGAATATTAGTTCACTAAACAAAACTTAATTTAGTTATTGCACCTCCAGGTTTAAAATAGCTGAAGTTGTTAAATAAAAATGTAATAATTTTAATTAGCAACTTGAATTGATGAGAAGTTAATACAAAATGATACACTACCTATATAATCCCATATATATATATATATATATATATATATATATATATATATACAATAGTGACGAAAACTACAATTGTGAAATATATATTCCAAAGCCGAATAAATTCTGCTAACAATTGTAAAGAATATGCTTACTCATTGTAGCTTCTCACATTTTTAATTTGCATTCACTTCTAAAATCGCATGGAATTTAAATAAATTGCGTACATAACCTTCAAAAATTTGACAAATATTATCAATATGATACGTTGTTTCTGGAGAAGCATCAAATATAAAACTTTCTTGAATATTGTTCTTTAAATAATTTTTTTCCGAAAACCCTAGCTAAAATCAACATTACCAGAGACTAAAACATCTAAACGTTTACGTGAGAAGTGATAAAAGAACGATAAAAAACATGCAACAGACAACTGGATTAGGACTCTTCACTCTAGACTAATAAGATGACAACAAGGCTGTTAAATTATTCATTAATGATTTGTCAACAATTAAAATTGAATAAAAAGCATCGATGTCTAGTTAACTTTAACTTAAATAATTAACTATGTAAAATATGTAAACGTGATTTTACAATCTCCGACCGAAGAAAAATCTGACACGTCAATAAGGAAACTACAAGCGATGATTTGTCAAATGAACATGTGCATGCCATTACATTTTCTTCTTACATTTATAGAAGCTTATCCATATACAAGACGGACTTCTACCTAGTTTGAATCTCCGCGATTTGCGTTCATGGGCTGTCGCTTTGCACTATCAGTTTCGCAAAGATCAAATTGATCTCCATTTCCTTCGTTTTGTCTTCGATCAGGCTGGGTGCGTATTCGTCCCATCTCTTCCGTAGGCTTCAACATCGTCCACACTAACCACTAGAAGTGAGGTGCGATCTAATCTTCGTTGACTGGCGAAGTTTCGATATGACGTTTCCCATATCATCTTCAGGTCTCCGATCACACACAGTCGAAATGCTCACAATAGCAGATTTAAGCAAATGTGGACGAATATGCACCCAGCCTGATCAAAGACAAAACAGATGCATACTTGTAAATGTGGATCAACCTGACCTTGGCGAAACTGATAGAGCAAAGCTACAACCCACGAATGCTAAATAAACGAAACATTTTTTTTGGTTTTTCGTGACTTTAAATTGTAATAAAATAACTTAAACACCAGTATGAATACCAGAATATAAAGATGAATCAGATAAGAGATGAGTAAGCAATATGTAGTGGTTCAACAGGCGTTAACCTCTACAGAAGACATATAAAAATGTATGCCGAAATATTTGCAACAGAAAAAGTGACGACGGTAATCGACTTACATTGTTCGGCACATCTAGTATCAGGTAATTTAAGGACTAAATTCCCCCCAATTGGATGTGTAATTTAAACATTGTATGTATCAGGATCATATTAAATCGAATTTGAGAACTGTTATCTTAGATAATGTGTATGAAATCTTGCGCATGATTGCAAAACATTTTTAAATCAATAAATATTCATTTCGCTCTAATTTGGCATTCGGAAAGGTTGTTCAAATAAATGAAGAACATAAAAGAAATACCAAAACGTTATGCAATAGGGTAGTGCCAAAATTAATGCAACAATCTTAGTTAACATTGTGAATTTCATAGTATTAACTCACCTTGCCATTATCATCAGTCGCGTCGGAGTCGCGTATTTCCACAATGGCACTTCGGACGATTTCCATGCAAGCTAAGAGAATGGCGTTAGAACGAGATCCTATTTCAAGAGAAGGCTGAAAAAAAGAATTGAAACTATTTATCTTATATAACTATTAAAGGAAATAAGAAAACTAAAATTTCTTCACTTTAGAAGATCATACAGCCAAGTTACCGAAAACCCCGATCTCTACATTGGACCACACGAAAACCAACAAAAACATCTGGAAAAACACCGCTAAAAAACGTTTGGAATTTTACCTTCGGTACAATGAAATTAGTTTTGCCAATCAATTTGAACGTTATTCCTAAGAAATTCATTAAACAAACACTAAATTAGTCGCATTCATTGTCACTAGACCCTATCGTTGGTGCCATGGTGTATGTAACTATATCGCTCAAAGGGCTAATTTGATGGCGTGAATGCACTGTTAGATTTTCTCATGCAAGGCAAACCAACATAGTTGTGTCCGACAAACATATTCCGAACACCCACTAGGAACGGACGAGTAAGTTTTATCACACATTCCTCGCCAAAGAATATAGTTGGTAAACGGCGTAATATCGGCTCCTACCAATAAGTCGCCAGTAGGCACGAAACGGATGTGTATGATATTATACTTTCCGTTCATGCTGTCTAAGGTTTATCCTTTTGGTCACAACTGAACTAATTTGTTACTATGTTCACACATAACTACGAAATTCGTTGTAATGCGGCAGTGAGGCACCAGTATACAATGCGGGTTTATTTCTGTGTAGTTCTATTTATACTATAAGTAGCATCGTTAATTAACAATATAAAAACTACCAATAGGCAATGCTAAATGGTACAAGTTCAACAAGAAAACGTACATGAATATATACACACACATATAATATATATATATATATATATATATATATATATATATATATATATATATATATATGTTTCCGGCATAAACTAGCTATCTGCGATCTGACAGTGTAAGCGGATACAAAACCACTTTGGAAGTCGCATTCAATAAGCGTACAATAAAATTATTTTATTATACAATTAAAAACATAAAATGCGTAAATTTGATGCGTTCACAAGCTGCTCGCGAAGATTCTGAGAACAATTGGTGAATGCCAATTAAGGACGCAGCCATCGCACTAGGTGTTTTATATGCATTAAGTAGTTTATAATGCAGAGAGTATATAAAATAGATTGCAGTTATTAAACTTGAATTTTTTTTATTTTACAAATGTGACATGGTTTCTGAATAATCGTAGATGACTAGGGCTAATTTTAGGTTGAACGCCATACTCACGAGGAGCAACATGAAGAAAAGGATTGCAAGAAACATAAATCGGATTGAAACTCAAAATTGAAAAAATTGAACAGCACAATTTGCTTGGCTCTCAACCAAATTGTCTCGAATTCAAATTGAACTCGCAATAGTTCAGGCTACAACTGATAACTCCACAAACCGAAATAGAACGTACATTTTATCTTTTTGGCTGTTTGTTACACCAGCAACATAAAAATAATTAAATACTGTCATTTTACTTAAATTCAATATCACATTATCAGACGGAATGCTCCTCTTTATAGTGGTAGATTAGGGATGGCTTGTTAGAACATTAGATCGAAAGATCTACCTTAAGGAAAGACGGAAGAAAATAAATAAAGTTTCCTACAACAGAATTGGCAAGCATTGGGCGGCTTCGATAGTTTAAATGCCACTAGTAACTAATGTTTCAATGTCATATAACCATAAGAAAAAGAACAAAAAAGACAAGAAAAATTTAAAAATCGATAATAATGAAATAATAATTTAGACAGGAACATTATTAGACACCATTATGACCAAGTCATCTTTGAGGCAATGCAACATCGGCAATACAGCTTCCTTGCGGATTAAGTATAGTTGACTTGAGCTGTCTCTTTCATGTAAAAAAATGTTCACTTTGTTTCTAACGACAATCTGGCACTAGGTGGGAGAATAATGATCTACTGTGTAACCGAACTGAGATCATGCGCAAAACCTGACCGAGCCAACGCAATTGACGGAGTCTTATTTGTTTTTCAATCGAGTTTTTGTTAGGCGATCCAAAAACTTGTCTGCGGATGTAAGCGTTGCTTATACGTTGTTTGTAACCTACCTGTGCCTTGTCTCTCAAACGACGGTGGTCGAATGCGTGTAGGCCTCTAAAATCAAGAAGTAAGACTTTCTAGCGTATAATAAATCCACACATACACAGGCATTGTAAGGCAGAGTGAAATACTTGCGTTTCTCCATAAATGGCGAATATTGGAGACAGCTACTCCAGCTTTCGCGATACTCAACCACACCTGGTCAGGAATACTGCCTGAGTAAGTGATAGAGCTGTCAAGTTATGCAAAAATATCAACTATGTCCAGATTTTAATTCTGCAGTTGCAGAGTTGGAGCGAGTGGTGGGTGATCCTGCAAAAGTATCTTAAATTTTGGAGAGTGCGAATTTTATACGGAACGACCTCTAATCTAAGCAAAGTGGCCAGAGCAGAATCTCAATTGTCGTATAACAATAATAATAATAATCTAATATCGTTTAAATAGTCAATATCGATTAATCTTCCACTCGGAAAAACTTCGACATCTGCATTCTGCACGTGAGTGAGTCTTTTTCACAATAGCATCTATTACAATTTTTAAAAAATATATGTGGAAAGTAGACAGCCCTGTCGAACAGCACTGTTGGTAATTACGTATTAAGCAAATTGGTAGCAGACATTAAGCGACCAGAAAAATTTGTGTACAGAATATAGAATAAAACATTGCGAACCTCTCAGTCAGATGCATCCTTGAAGTCTACAAATATGGCTTTTGTAGGACGGCGATATACACATCGCTGTTGAAGAACTTGTCTTAAGGTACTAATAATATATACACAACCTTGTCCTAACCGGAATACAGCTTGTTATTATCTGATATATGATTCACGTGAAGCACTAAGACGGCGTAAGATAATCGAAGCAAACAACCTAGATACTAATTGATTAAATTTCATAACGCGATGGTTTTCACCCAAATTAAGATTTACTTTTAAGGATATGAATTATGGTCGATTCACTCATGGCAAGTGACACCGTCTCCTCATTCAATAAATACGAAAATGGTAAGTCAATGCTCCAGAAATTATATCGCCATCATCCTTGAAAAAGCTCGGAATCAAATCATCGGGGCCTGTAGCTTTGCAAGCTTTCAGAGGTAGTTTTGCATTCCATATTTCCAGAGTAACGTTCAAAACTGTTAGTACAGGCGTAATTTCTAGAATCAGGACTGATGCAGGTGTCCACAATAATTTCTCATTGAGGTGTTCAGCCGCTCTACCTAGACAAGTTATTTTATGGGGTATTAGAATATTGATACCAACATTTAGTGTTTTGCTTTCTTTTAATTTTTGAGGACCTTCCGCACAAATAAGTTTGAAAAAACATTGGCTATTAGCTGATACGAACTCTTCAACATGTCTGGTTGAAAAGTATTCGAGATCGAATTTTAGACTGCGCTTAATTGGCGTGTTACATTTATACGAAAACTTTTGAGCTTCGCTAGCTAAAATTTGGCACACAGTTTCTAGAATTTCCATAGATTTTACACAGAATCTATGATTATTTCTACGGGAGCCAACAATGCCGCATAAAGTAATACCCGCATTGCGCATAGTGGAACTCGTCTTTTTCTAAGGTAAGTTCTAATTTTCAGTATCAAGACCAACTAACTTTGATTCTATAATATCTCCATATTTTCACAAAGACTGTTGGTCGAATTTTTTAACATCTATGCAAGGTTTATTCTATTTATTTTTCCGGACAATCAATAAGTACAAGACCGGAGTCAACAAGTTTTCTAAAATACTGACAATCTTGGATGCAACCACACTATCTTAAACTAATTGCTACATGAACCATTTGAGACCACCGTTGTGCAATGGCCGGAAGACGGCATGTGCTCCGCGCAATTAGCTATCTGTCGTTCACCATTATCGTTGCGCATCTAGCTCAAACTGTGTCTGCCATCTAAATGGAATTCTGTGTTACTTAAGCACCCAAATTGAGCACTGACGTCACCAATAACCAAGACTATATCTGAACTTCTCTACTTATTAAACAGCTTAGGTTGGAGCAAAGAGCATCCTTGCTGTCGCATGTGCTGCAATCGGTGGGAGCCTATTCAAATACAACGACAAGGTATTGATTCTACAAGGATCAAATTATTTGAACAATATAAAGCTTATGAACTAAAGTCCAATACTGATGCCACATTTGCCGGCTAGTGGGTTCAAATCTCTGGTTATTATTGATGATATATATATATATATATATATATGATCGAATCATGGCATAAAAATTACATATATATGCAGAACAAATACTTTTTTCTACGCTTTAAAATATGAATCATCGATAGGAAAGCGCAGAAAAATTAAAGTTATATATAAATAAATATACTTATCGTCTTGGTAACATGACGTTTTTGGAAGGAATTAGCGCATATTTCAAACGAATTGTATTTACTTTATTTCCAAAGTTGAAGGCATGTAATTGACTGTGATTAACGTCTAATAATAAGTGAAAATACTTGCATTTAACACTTTGCTTGATCATAAAATTGCGAACATTGAAAGTGGGTTTTTTGTGCATAATAACCGTCTATATGTATTAATGCGAAATCTCTGAATGCGAGTTTTAGCACCAGTTTCATCACTGGAGATTGAACCGTATGCGACAGTAAAGCATCCGTATGTAATGTTGGTGTAACTCCGTAGTACTGTTAGTAGTTTAGAAATTAATTTGTTTATTTCATAAAATAACTATACAAAATCAACAAAAGTTGCTTCACTATCTAGTAACGCAATTCGCATGTCTCTAACGAGCACTCGGTACTATCCTCATTACTTCGTAAATCTATTTTTGGCTCACTAAATTTTTCTAAGAACACTTTTGTTGCCTTAACACAAATTTGATGGATCTCTTATAAGATAAAAATAACGCCAGTTCATCATACAAACTTTTTATACCCCTCCTATTATACTTCCTTGTAAAATTGAACTATTTTTTCCATTTAAGAACCATTAATAGTTGTTATTAATAGCATTAAATGGAAAAATAATACATAATCATTATGCGTACTGCACTGATTACAAGTTTACTGCTAGCTCACGTTATTGTATGGAAACTTTTGTTTGGCCGCAGTCTTGTTTTTTGTAGATAAAGATGGCTCATTTCCTCCGTCCACTAGTCGCACACGTATTTCTATAATTGCAGTCGACAGGAGAGTTGCAAATGCAATGCAGCCTTCATCGTCTGTACCTTTCTCGTCATTTTCTTCCAGGTCCTCCTTTTTCTTCGATGAGTCAACAGAAAACATCCACTGGAAAGGCGATATGGTATCACCTGATGAATAAGGAAACATTGTCAAAAAACTTACGGTTAAAATTAACAGCAAGATACAGATTATAGAAGCCACATACAAGCACAAACATAAACTGATTGTAAAATTCATATAATATACCTAATCAGTGAGTAATATTAGAATGAAAGCAATATAGGTGCTCGAAATTGCACGAAACTGTTAAAACGCATAAACAACTTAAACTTAAGCATACGATGATTGACGTCATATCTCGAAGGCCGGGTTCAAATTAAATTGCATATAAAATTATTTTCATTCATAAAAGTTAACCTTTGAAAACGAATAAAAAATTTCGTCAAGCACAAATTATGAATATTAAAGCATAAATACTGCAGCTTATTCACATAAAAATGTAAGATTGCTTAAAAAAATATTTGGAGTCAAACCAAAAAATGATCTATTATATATATATAATATACAAATAAAATTTTAAATATACACACCAAATAGCAAGTGATACAAATATGCGCACTAATAAGATTGACATTAATTATTCATAAATTTGCACTATGCAATAAATAATAAGAAATGCGTACAACATTGCCAAAGTCGTAACGAAATATTATGGCTTATATATTGACATATCCGATGAACATACGACAAGCCTCTACAATAGCATCCAAAAACCAATTATAGCTACTTGCCTGCACGACCCGTGCGTGCTCCCGTTAGCAAGAATATGGTGTAACGCGTTTTCTGACAGTGTTTGTCAGCCTTGTACGGAGGACCATTGAAGAAATGAAAAACTCTGAATAAATATCTTCCATCTAAAATAGTGCCAGGTGACTTTTAATTGTGCATTAGGTGTTGCGCACCTAGTAACAAATTAGTTCTAATATGACTATATGACTATATGAATGTGTAAACCTGCATTAGTGAAGCTAACTTCATATAAAGTCTTCGACAATGCGACTTCAACGCCAACTCAGTATATATATATATATATATATATATATATATATATATATATATATATATATATAGTCTTTATTCAGTGGTACAAACTTCAGACATAGTGTTAGACATTGCGCTACATGGCGTCCTCCAGCAACCGGACAAAGGTGGACCCAAATAGATCATGTAGCAATTAGTTATAGATGGCGTGGTTGCATCCAGGATTGTCGTTCGTTTTGGAACACTTATGTCGATTCGGACCATGCACTTATACGTTGTAGATTTGCACTAAAATTTTCAGGGAAAATAATTAAGAATAAACCCAAAATTGATGTAGGCAAACTCGAACAACCGTCCTTCCGATAAAATTATGAAAATATTCTAAAGGCTAATCTAACTGGTCTGGATGGCGAAAATCCGAATATACTTTGGTCCAAGTTCCACTATGCACAATGCAGGTACTACTGTATGTGGCATTGCAGGCCCTCGTAGAAATAGTCACTGACTCTATGTAAAATCTATGGAGATACTCGAAGTAAGGCGCCAAATTGCACCTGGCTCGACTCATAATACCCGTCGCAATAAAAGACGCCAAATTAAGCGCAGTCTAAAAGTCGATCTTGAAAATATTTTGACCAGAAAGGCTGAAGAAATGAAAATAGATTTCGTGTCAGGTAATAGTCGTCGTTTTTTCCAACTTATTCGCACAACAGGTCCGAGAAAATTAAAAGTTAGTTAAAGTATAAATGATAGTAACGATTTATTAACCGATAAAATAAGTCGTCTTAACAGGTGGGCTGAACACTTTAGAGATGAACTTTCTTGGCCATCCGTATCAGTTCCGATTACCGAAAGCATGTCTGCAGCAACAGTGTGAAATGTTAGTCCCGAAAAACTATCCGAGTTAGAAATACGCGATGCCATCTTATCTCTTAAACGCCGCAAAGCCGTAGATCCCGATGATTTACCTCCAGGATTGTTTAAGGATGGTGGCGATATAACTTCAGGAGCTTTAACCAAACCTTTTTATAATATATGGAATGGGGAAACCGTACCACTTAATTGGAATGAGCCAACCATCATTCTCATCTTCAAAAAAGGCAATCGTAATTCGTGCGTATAACCATCGTGGTATAAGCTTGACTCCGGTCGTATCTAGGTTATTTGCTTCGATTATCCTACGTCGTCTTAGCGCTTCACGTGCATCACATATAAGAGAAGAACAGGCCGGATTCCGCACATGACGAGGTTGTATATATATAATATTTTACGTTAAGGCAAGTTCTCGACCAGAGACATTTATATCACCGTCCCACAATAGCCGTCTTTCTAGACTTCAAGGATGTATTTGATTCGGTGGATCGCAATGTTTTATTCCACATTTTTTTCTGAAAGCGGTGTGACCACAAAATTTGTTAATATTATACGAGCTCTCTACACAAATACTTCTGGTCGCGTTAAGGTCTACAACGAATTAACGCATAACTTTACAACCAGCAGTTGTGTTCGTCAAGGTTGTCCACTTTCTCCTTTTTGGTTTTATCTTGTAATCAATGCTATTATGCACAGCACTCTCCCACACATTCAGGATGCTGGAGTTGAAGTTCTCCCAGGCGATAAACTAGTCGATCTTGACTATGTGGACGATATCGTACTATTATTCGACAATCGGGATGCTGCCGAGGCCACTTTGAATAGATTAAGAGACGTTGTATGAACTTCGCACCCTCTAAATGTAAGATACTGTTACAGGATCACCCACCACTCACTCCAATGTTATGACTGCAGAATGAAGAACTAGACAGTCGACAGGTTTACATATCTTGGGAGCTCTATCAATAACGTAGGCAATATGTCCGACGAAGTGGGAACACGGATCGCGAAAGCTAGAGTAGCTTTCTCGAACCTTCATCATTTATGGAGATACGCATATATTTCACTTTGCCTTAAAGGTCGTGTTTACAATGCATCTGTACGCGCAGTCTTACTATACGCTAGTGAAACTTGGCCTCTTAGAGTTGATGATCTGAGACGCTTACAGGCTTTCGATCATCGTTGTTTGAGAAGTAGAGCACATATTGGTTACCAACAACGAATAACTAACGTTGACATCCAGCCAGGCAATATTTTGGATCTGAAAATAAGTGCTTATCGTTAGAAAAACAATTAAGGCTCCATCAACTTCGTTGGCTCGGTCACGTTTTGCGTATGCCTTCAAAACAAGATAGAAATATATGAACATAGAGAGAGTGTGAAAAATAGAAACCAATCAAATTGCATGCGTCACATCCAGTTCAAGCTCAATGCTTGTACGTGCTTCTTCTGCTTACATAAATCCGGTTGCAATTTGTTTATCCATAAGGCTTCGTATGCGGCTAGCTCCCTTTTGTTTTTGCTTTTAGTAATTACTTTGAATGCTACGTCTGGAGAACATATGTGCGATGTTTCGATTGTGTTGCGCAATAGCAAAAGAATATATATATATATATACCAAGTCAATAATGGGTACCAGCACAATGAATGCCCAAATGTTGCATGGTACCAACACTATGGTTGCTGAGTCGATACATAGTACCAACACAAATGATTTCATTGTATGCTTAAGCTCACCAAAATTGAGAAATACAAATAGTTATGAACACCTGTAATGCAGCAAATCCATACATTCTGGCCTTGTTCGATATCAATTAACACATTTCACGGTAATCATGACATCCTTCGATTAAATATATAAAATTTAGGTACTGTTTGTGGCGGAGAACTAATATTCATTCAATTGTGTTTGTGATGTTGCGCAACAAGTAACAAATTAGTTCAGTTGTGACCAGAAGGATAAACCAAAGGCAGCATGAACGGAAAGTATAATCTCATGCACATTCGTTTCGTGCTTACTGGCGACTCATGAGTAGGAGCCGGTATTACGCCCTTTAACCACTATATATTTGGTAGAATGTGGAATAATAGGACGGTTCTAAATAGCCGCTCTTTTATGTTCCATCACATTTTAATAAACCATCGATTACGTCGGTTGGAGCATTGTGTGCGAAGACCAATTTCACATACTGCTGGCCAGATCATCCGGGAAAATTCGGCAGCTGCTCGGTATCGCAGAAGCAGGCCAGCCATCGTTCGACGGGATACTATTGTTCATGAGATATGACACTTGATCACGCTGCGCCAAAACATTACCAATCAAGAAACAATAGATTGCACGAAAATCTTTGGGAATCAAGTGGCAAACAGGGTTTAGTTGAGAGCTCTGGTTAATTCTGTTTAATTCGAATAGGCTCACTGGAGCCCACCGCACGGGAGATATAGATATCTAATTCTTAATGAGGCGCCTTTTAAATTCTTCAATAGCCAAATGTAAATGCTTGAATAATTCTTAGTATAAAAAACAAATTTACCTGCAAGCTTCCTCACAATTGATAGAGCAAACGCAGATAAAACGGATTTATCACTCTTACTTGAATATTTTAATCAGCCTCATATAAAAATCTATATCATGTTTTAATAAGATAATTGTATGGATAATAACATAAAGACAAAAATGCAAATTCACATCACTTGAAAGGTGGATTTCAGAAGATCATATGCCTAAAATGTTAAATCACACAGGCCCCACCACGAGGCCCAGTTAGCCGCCAAACTTATCGAAGATATTTGCAAATTCAATTGACTTCTAATAAACGAGGATGTAGTTAGCATGATTAAGTGATTCATTACGCGAATAATAAGTCCGGCCGGCCGCTTTTTGGTTTATTCCTGCGAATGTAGGCATCCATAGGCGATACCTCGATAGCCTGGCGAATAAGATTCTTAATCTTCTAAGACTATGCTTTAACCAATGCGATCGACAATCCATATCAGGGTTTGATGGTAACACTAGATCAAATAGTTGCTCAATAGCGCTGATCAAATCGAATTATTTTCTCTCGAGTATTGCCTCCTCACACTAAGTTGGCAATGACAAATCAAATCGATCGAATACACCAATTAGCATAACTATCCAGAAAAGCAGATACATTCGATTATATTCTATATCCTTGCGGCATAAGAAATGACAAACAGCATTCTTAACTTCAATGCCTTGGTTATGGTGCTTATTGAAATTAAAGGGTAACTATGTAAACGAACTAGTTGACGATTGTACCCAGGATACCGTCAAGCTACGGATAAAATTGTCAATATCGGCAGTTTTCGGGGCGCTAGATATTAGACCATACCGATTCAGAGACATCTCTGCTAATGTGAATACAGGCCGATGAGTAATTACAGCAGGCTTCCAGCAATCAAAATATTTTGGCTGGTACGCTATCATTTAACATCAACTATGAGATCCTGTGCGACATAGCATTGTAAGCAACAATGGTGGGCCATTGATACGGGAAGCCAAACTCTATATTGCAGAGAAGCGTATGATTTTGTTCCATTGTTCACCAGAAACATGAGTTTTGATATAAATCTTGTAACAACGTCATGGAGGCTCTTTATTCCTAACATCGCCGTTTGACATGTGACATCGTGGAGTAAATCCTTAGCAGAATGGCTACTGCGAATTTGTCAGGTCTGGGCGTAAAAGTAGAAAAAGTCGTTATAATTCGACCCTGCTTCTAACTCATCACCAACACTAAGCCAGTTGTTTTTCATCCGTTGATCTCCATGTGAAGGATATTACATAGGATTCGATATGTTCAAAGTTTTACAGCAAATGCATCGTGGTAAAAAGCTTCTATGTTACTGGAAATTAAAACAATTATGTATTAGGTTTTGCGAACCTAGTAACAAATTAGTTCAGTTGTGACCAGAAGGATAAACCAAAGGCAGCATGAACGGAAAGTATAATCTCATGCACATTCGTTTCGTGCTTACTGGCGACTCATCAGTAGGAGCCGGTATTACGCCCTTTAACCACTATATATTTGGTAGAATGTGGAATAATAGAACGGTACAAACAATTATCAGGTTTCATATCGAACGACAAGCCGATGCTTGCTTAAGTGTTTCCTTTATAGAAATCCAAATGCTATTTAGTGCGCTATCGAATGTATTTCCATGTAGCCCAGAGAACTATGGGCGTTCCCGAAGTTTATCTGCACACTTTAACTTGTGTTCATTTGAAATAAGAAATACGAGCGATTGCATGGTGCGGAATTCCATTCGGGCTGTTTCGGTTAAAGGACTCTTCAGATGCAATTATTGCACCTATGGAGCATCCGTAGTACGCCCTCGCGTCCTAGACAGAATACGATGACCTCATCGTCCCATCTGCATGAGTATTACGACAAGAGCCATCCTTCCACAGATCCGCTTTCTGCGCGGTTCTGACAAATGTTGGCGTTCAAATAAACAAAAAACACTAGAATGCCAAAACTCCACCCATGATAAGACGCAAAATTGATAGTTTAAAAAATAATTATTTTCAAAATCAGAATTGTTTACGATTGTGTGAAACAGGATGCCAACGCATAACCTATAAAAAGCCAAATAAGCGTCTACAATTCGCAAGTCAATCGAGGCTTTTTGTGCAACACAGGATAATGGAGAAGCACTATCATATTTAGTTGGATCGCTCTCGCATTTGAGTTGAAGGGAAATTTCCTTTTCCATGAACTAATCCTGGAGGAAATACAATTTAACAATAATTGTTTGCGCGGGTGGTGATAACAATTATTTAAATCAAGTTTGCGAGCTTGAAGTAAACACTAATCCCATTTTATTTAAACAGCAGTTGAAAAACAAAGCAAAACTACCGCAAGTCGTAACGCACTGACGCATTTTGACCTTCAATGATTATCATCAGAGCACGTCAAAAAACTAATTAACGAGGATCAAACCACACTGAATATATATGGAGAGCAAAATAAAACATGCGGCTCTAAACTCGAATAGTCTCGCATACATTGTACTTGATTGGAAACGTCGGCTGCACAACTTCTAAGCAGTTACGAACATCCAACGGTTTGCAGTTTACGACACACACAAACATATATATATATATATATATATATATATATATATATATATATAGACTATACAATTAATTATTAATTGATTTGCGCAGATAATTGGTAACATTTCTTTCTGATGATGATCATGGAAGGTCGAAACGCGTCAGTGCGTGCTACTGGCGGTAATTTTGCTATGTTGTTCAACGACTGGTTAAGTGAAATGGGATTGTTGTTGATTTGAAGAAATGTTAACATCACTCGCACAATCAATTAACGTTTAATTGTATTTTCTATATAAATGTTGGCAAAAGCTGCAAACAGTTAATGTTCGTGACTGCATAAGTAATGCAGCCGGTATTCAATCAAGTTCAATGCAGAACTACCAAGGTGAGCCACATATCTAAATTTGTTCCTCAGTAGTCGGTTGCCGTCGTACTCTCTGATGACAATCAGAAAGTCGAAACGTCAGTGCGATGCAACAACGGTGGCAATTTTGTTATTGTTCGACGACTGGTTAAATACAATGGGATTGGTGTTTACTTCAAACTCGCAAACTTGATTTAAAGAATCCTGGAGGAGACACATCGAAGAAAACAGAAAGAAACTATGATCGCTATGAAATATGCAACACGGTTACCGTGGTTGTGCGGTTCGCCAATCGCACACAAGGAGAGGCAACAGCCACTGGAAGTCCACCCTGCGCAATTTAGTTTGTTTTTCTGTAGTACAAATGAAATAGCGTCACCAAGAAAAGCATGCAAGACATTAATCGACGTCTGATTGATTGTTTTAAGCCGGAACAACATTTATTTATCTTCAGATGAGAATATGAAGGTATAAACTCTTATCCAGATTTGCATAGAGCCTTAATGCAGGTAGACTCTATTTTAAGCTAATTATCAGTAGATAGTTTTCACTCGCCTATCGGGCAAGACATCGAAGATACTAGAACATTTTGTACAATGTATGACAGCCAATGCACCACGGAATCTCTAAGGAGGCTGGATGATGTGTCTTCACCTCTTCGATGGTCTGTCACCCAGATCTTACGAGCGCACTGCGAAAAATTACTGTCTTTTTTTAAAGCGAAGGAAATCCCCTCTGCCTATTCTCTTTTTAGTTCAAGCACTCGCCACGTGCGAAAGGGGAGCTGGGCATTGAATCTCAGAGGCTGTATGAAGCGCTTGCCATAATTTTATTCACAGTGTCGGGAATACAATCCTGACTCTGCATACGGCTATGAAAAATGTAAAAGTCAAAAACTGAAACCTTGATGCATATATTTCAAACGACCGGCATATATAGCAACACTATTTTAAATCGCTTCTAACATATAAAACACGATTTTGAATATGGTTTAATGTTGCAGCCACATGTTCAAAGATAAGCCTAACTCAAACTACATACATTATGATCGACAATATGTTAACTTTTATCACTGCACATCTTCCTTTACAAAAGTCTATTATCCTTTTAGATTATCATTCAGTTCATGATTTGTATTGCAATTCTAGAATTCATTCTTGCGTTTAAACTCAAAAACATCAATAACATCTGCATCATGAAGATAAATATAGTTAATCTCATTCCAAATGTCAACTTTAACGCCTGTTATTAAAATTAATCTTAAAGCAAAATTTATTATATGTATACGCAGTTCTTTACTATCTGTTTTTTTAATAAATCAGGAAGATAAGTAGATTATATTTTTTAAATGGAACGATCTAATAGGTTTTAATTGTTAGGTATCACGTGCGATATAACCAACAATACTAAGTATACATTCCGCAAAACATAATTATTTTGCAATAATTTTGCTTATTCATATAGATAATAGAGCTGCATCGGCTATCTATAAAAAGTAATAAACAATCAATGATTGCGCGGGTTGTGGTAACAATTCTTTAAATCAAGTTTGCGAGCTTCAAGTAAGCACCAATCCCATTGTTTTTAACCAGTCGTCGAGCAACATAGTAAAACTAGAGCCTGCCGCACGCACAGACGCCTATCGGCCTACCATGATCATCATCAGAGTACAATGGAAAACTAACTAGCGAGGATCAAATGAAATGCATATATATATATATATATATATATGAAAGATAAAGCTCTCACCTCTAGTAGTCTCGCATGCATTGTACTTGACTGGAAATTTCGGCTGCACAATTTCTATGCAGTCACAAGCATTAACTTTTTGCAGCTTTTGCCACAAATATAAATATATAAAACAATTAAACAATCAATGATTTCGAGTGTGGTGGCAACATTCGATTAAATACAAAGGGATTGGAGTTTACTTCAAACTCGCAAACTTGATTTAAAGAAATGACACCACCACCCGCGCAATCAATTATAGTTTAATTGTATTATCTAGTAATATATGTGGCGAAAGCTGCAAAAAAGTAATATTCGTGACTTCAAAGAAACTGTGCAGCCCACGTTTCAAATCAAGTGCAGTTTATGCAAAACTTCTAGAGGTGAGAGCCGCATATCTAATTTTGCTTTCCATATATATATATATATATATATATATATATATATATATATATATATATATATATATATATATATATATACTGCCATTGATCCTCATGGTCAGTTTGCCGTTTGTACTCTGATGATGATCATCAGAAAATCCAGCTGCGATCCAGTGCGTTACGTTGCGACTGGCGCTAGTTTTGTTATGTTTTTCGACGAATGGTTGAATACAATGTAATTGTTGTTTACTTCAAGCTCGAAAACTTTATTTAAAGAATCTGCAAATATAAATTTCTAAAGACGTTATGTACGTGAATCATTGTTGAGGATTTGATTATTAAAACTAGTTAGTAGTTCAAATTTTGTCCATCTGTGTATCGTTGTGTCACGTGGACTCAAATATTACAATTTTAATGCAGAATTCATTTATTTCAAAGAGAATACTGAGACTTACCGTTAAATGAAAATAAGCGAATTATTTCAACCACCAGAAAAACAAGAGAAGAGAGTCTATCTTCATTTTGGCAAAAACCTAGGAAAATATCAAGATAAACACTAATCAGTACGCATTTTATTACATAATCCAAAATTAAACATAATTAGGTAGAAAAAACTTGAATTTATATTTGCACACCTGTGTTAAGTGGTTTATTGAATTTATAATAATGCCTTATTATTTCTCGTGATTTGATCATGTTGTAGCTTCTCTGAGTGTATTTTTATACTGAAGTGGATCTTAGTTATACAATGGACATTTAGACACACACAAAAAGATATATATATATATAGTTCTTTTGATACGAGCTTTAATAAAATTCATTGTATCCTTCCTATGTGCAAATGAAAAAGAAATTTTATCAGATACAATAAACGCTTCTTTCTCATTATCTCCTCAAGGCATAACAAGATAGAAATATGTAAACATAGGGAGAGTAGGAAAAAATGGAAACCAATCAATTGCGTGCGTCACATCCACTTTCAATCTAAATGCCTGAATATGCTTCTTCTGCATGCATAAATCCGGCTGCAATTTGTTTACCCATAAGGCTTCGTATGTGACTAGCTCCCTTTTGTTTTTGCATTTAGTAATTATTTTAAATGCTACGTCTGAAGCACATACGTGTGGCGTTTCGACGATATGTTTCGCAATTGCAGACGTGTATTCGCAATTTGATTTAAAACAGGCGTTTAAGTTACAAAGTTCTCTTATTCGAGTAATTAAATGTCTAATCGTTCGGCCTACGTAAGTTGACCGACAACTTTCTCATTCAATTCGATAACTAATATTTGACGTTGACATTAACGGCTGTTTCTCTTTGATTGTTGGTAAAGGCATGTTACCCTAAATAACACTCGTAGTTTGGCTGCATTAAATGTGCGTGTTAATACCGCTTCAACTTACTTCGGTGCCATTCGGGAAACTACATCCTCCTTAAAGGGGATTTTCAGGTAGACTGTTTTCTTTTCTGGCCCTTAATACGTTTCTTTCTGTTTAATTCCCCTTTTACTAATTTATACAAATAAACGTCTAGGATAGCCATCAGACATAAAATCGTTAATTGCTTTATTATATTCGTTTTCATTTGAATCTTGACTAACCAACCTGTCAATTCTTAAAAAGCAGCCATAAACTGTTGACAATTTATTTTGAAACGACACAAAACTGCTGTAATTCAAGAACAGGTCGCAATTATGAACACTGCTTCAAAGTTTCAACAAAGCACATAAGAATATCGGCTTCACGTCAGAGCACAAGAAAGATGATCGTCTGCCTTTCCGAGATGTACTATTTCAGAAAGAAACTAATGTTAAATTAAATAGAAAAATTTAGCGTAAACCAACATGGTCTGCACAGTATTTGCATTACAGCAGTTTTGTGCCATTTCAATATAAATTATCAACAGTTCGTGGTTGCTTTTCAAGAATTGACAGGTTGGTTTGTCAAGATTCTAAAGTAAATGAATATAATAAAGCAATTAACGATTAATTGTCTAATGGCTATCCCAGACAATTAATTGAATCAATTATTGAAAAGGGGAATTAAACAGAAACAGACGTATTATGTGCCCGAAAAGAAAACAGTCTACCTGAACATCCCATTTAAGGGGGATGCAGTTTCCCGAATGGCACAAAAGAAATTTGAAGCAGCATTGACACGCACATTTAATGCAGCCAAACTACGAGTGTTATTTAGGGTAACACACTTGCCTTTACCAGCAATCAAAGAGAAACAGCCGTTAATGTCGCTATCAAATATTATTTACGAATATACATGCACAAGTTGTCGATCAACTTACGTAGGCCGATCGACCAGACGGTTAATTACTCGAATGGGAGAACATTGCAACTTGAACGCCTGTTTTAAATCAAATGGTGAATACACGTCTGCTATTGCGCAACACATCATCGAAACAACGCACGTATGTTCTCCAGACGTAGCATTCAAAATAATTACTTAATGCAAAAACAAAAGGGAGCTAGCCACATACGAAGCCTTACGGATAAACAAATTGCAGCCGGATTTATGTAAGCAGAAGAAGCACGTACAAGCATTGAGCTTGAACTGGATGTGACGCACGCAATTTGATTGGTTTCTATTTTTCACACTCGCTTTGTTCACATATTTCTATCTTGTTTTGCCTTCCAATTTATATATAAAGATATGTTCATGAGTAGATATTTGAGAAGACCATGAGAAAGAAAATTTTCTTATATCTGATAAAATTTCTTTTTGTTTTTGCACACAGGAAGGGTACAATGAATATTATATATATATATATATATATATATATATATATATATATATATATATTGTTCGTATAAACCAAAAATGAAATAATATAGAAAAGTTAATTCATCTATTAGACTGTTTTTGTCCTTAGTGGGCAACTATCGGCAGCCGGGATTTAAACCAGGCCTCCAAAGTTGCGCATCACATGTATTTCCTAGTTATATACTAACATTTGGTTATACTTGTATATAGAACTATTTGGAAAGAAAAAAAATTACATATCATTAATTCTGTTTTAGCATGACGTAATTAGGCCAATTTAAACGTATTGCTACGCGAAGTTACATAGCTCATAATTTGGCAGTTTTATGCATTCCTTACTTGGAGGCTCTGAGTCGGAAACGAAATAATAGAAAAGTTCTTTATATAGCAGCGAAAATATCTACTAAAATCAGTAAATTTACCTAAAAAGTGAAAAAAACAAGATAAATTACAGGAGTGAGGCAAACTAAGTCTCTAAATATCACCATCATGGCCAAGTCAGCATTAGGCCAAGGCAAAATCAGCAATACAGCTTTCTATTGGCTTTCACCGTATCACGTCACAAACAAAGAAATTTGTAACTCGTGTTATTCATGGTTATATGTGAACTGTACAAGAACATTAGGCCTCCCATTCCTAGTGCGAATGGTTCGTATTCGGAGTTTCCTTCTCCTAGATAGTCTGCCAACCAAGGCTGATGAGCACTATCTGTCCAGATGCCAGTGGCCCAAGTTTTCTTCGGCAGTTAAATACTGTTTGTTGCGGAGAACTAATATATATGCAAGTATGTATTAGGTGTTGCCAACCTAGTAACAAATTAGTTCAGTTGTGACTAGAAGGATAATCCAAAGGCAACATGAACGCAAAGTATAATCTCATGCACATTCGTTTCGTGCTTACTGGCGACTCATCAGTAGGAGCCGGTATTACGCCCTTTAACCACTATATATTTGGTAGAAGAATGTGGAATAATAGGACGGTACAATCTCCTAGACGAATGTATAAACCTGCAATAGTGAAGCTAACATCATATAAAGTCTACGACAATGCGACTTCAACGCTAACTCACACTATATAATATATATACCGAGTCTGTAAAGGATACTAACATTATGGCTATTGTGTTAGTAACTGATACCAACATTATTGTACCGAAAAGGTACATTGTACTAACACTATGGTTTCCGAGTCAGTACATGGTACCAACCTGATGAATATCAATTTATGCTAAAGTTCACCCAAATTGAGAATTACAACAATTTCCGAACACTTGTTACTCCAGTTTAACCATACACTCTGGCCTTCATCGATATCAATTATCACATTTCGCGGTAAGCATGACATCATTCAATTCAATATATTACAGTTAAATACTGTTTGTTGCGAAGAACTAATATATATGCAAGTATGTATTAGGTTTTGCGAACCTAGTAACAAATTAGTTCAGTTGTGACCAGAAGGATAAACCAAAGGCAGCATGAACGGAAAGTATAATTTCATGCACATTCGTTTCGTGCTTACTGGCGACTCATCAGTAGGAGCCGGTAATACGCCCTTTAACCACTATATATTTGGTAGAAGAATGTGGAATAATAGGACGGTACAATCTCCTAGACAAATGTGTAAACCTGTAATAGTGAAGCTAACATAATCTAAAGTCAACGACAATGCGACTTCAATGCTAACTCACACTATATAATATATATACCGAGTCTGTAAAGGATACTAACACTATGGCTATTGTGTTAGTAACCGATACCAACATTTTGTACCGAAAAGGTACATGGTACTAACACTATGGATTCCGAGTCGGTACATGGTACCAACATGATGGATATCAATTTATGCTATAGTTCACCGAAATTGAGAATTACAACAATTTCTGAACACCTGTTACTCCAGTAAATCCATACACTCTGGCCTTGATCGATATCAGTTATCACATTTCGCGGTAAGCATGACATCATTGAATTCAATATATTACAGGTAAATACTGTTTGTTGCGAAGAACTAATATATATGCAAGTATGTATTAGGTTTTGCGAACCTAGTAACAAATTAGTTCAGTTGTGACCAGAAGGATAAACCAAAGACAGCATGAACGGAAAGTATAATCTCATGCACATTCGTTTCGTGCTTACAGGCGACTCATCAGCAGGAGCCGATATTACACCCTTTAACCATTATATATTCGGGTGAGGTATGTGGGATAATAGGACGGTAAACCACATAGACGAATGTGTAAACCTATAGTTGTGAAATTAACATAATAAAAAGTTTCTTTTGAAATGCGAGCTTTAATAAAATTCATTGTTACCTTCCTGTGTGCAAAAACAAAAAGAAATTTTATCAGATATAAGAAAATTTTCTTTCTCATGGTCTTCTCAAATATCTACTCATGAACATATCTTTATATATAAATTGGAAAGCAAAACAAGATAGAAATATTTGAACATAGAGAGAGTGTGGAAAATAGAAACCAATCAAATTGCGTGCGTCACATCCAGTTCAAGCTCAATGCTTGTACGTGCTTCTTCTGCTTACATAAATCCGGCTGCAATTTGTTTATCCATAAGGCTTCGTATGTGGCTAGCTCCCTTTTGTTTTTGCATTTAGTAATTACTTTGAATGCTACGTCTGGAGAACATACGTGCGATGTTTCGATGATGTGTTGCGCAATAGCAGACGTGTATTCACCATTTGATTTAAAACAGGCGTTCAAGTTGCAATGTTCCCTCATTCGAGTAATTAACCGTCTGGTCGATCGGCCTACGTAAGTTGATCGATAACTTGCGCATGTATATTGATAAATA